>JBBPLS010000363.1:0-21896 GCA_038089895.1 Boletellus ananas | reverse complement strand
ACCAGTGTCAGTGCTCGGGGGGTTAGACCAGCACTATGGAGGGATGCTCCAATGGGATGCTTTGCCGTCGGGTCTTACACTATGCCCTAGGTCTTACTGCAACGCACAGATTGCACATTCCCAACAACCCATTGGTCCCCAGCTTCAGGCATGAAATTGTAGTTGTGAGAGTGCGCATGCCATGTGCTACCTTTGGAAAAAGAGCCAAGAAATTCTTTACAGTATCGTCACTACCTGCTCTTTGCAGATCCCAATCATTAATGATATCGTAATGGGTTGGGACTTTCTCGGTGCAGTATTGGATGGCCACATCAAAAAAATGATATTGTTCTTATTGTCTCAATCAATGGAGCACAGCTATTTGATAGCAAGGAGTCAGACTGTTGGATTTACATATGGATCATTTACAACCTATCCCCTGATGTTTGTTATCACAAGCTCAATGTTCTCCCTGGTGGTTTTATTCCTGGTCCAAAGAAGCCTAAGAATGTCAACTCGTTTCTTTTCTCTGGAATGCACCATCTTGCTGTAATCCAACATGAGGGTCTCTCTATGTGGGACCCACTTTCTGACTTGCATTATTCCTCAGATGTTTACCTCCTTTTCACCACTGCTGATGGGCCTGGCCTAGTTTATTGGGATGAGATGGTTGGTCATAGCAGAAAAAATAGTTGCCACTTGTATTGTGGCCTTCCCAGCAGATGAAAGGAGCATGCCCATCGTTACTATCCCGCTCTCTTGTGTCCTTGTGATCACACCACTGAAGGGAGCTATCATCCTAATCTGGATGTATTTGACCTTCCTTCAGCTGGCTCCTCAGACTACCTAGTGAACCTCAAGAAGATCATTGCCGTTGCCAACCAGACACAGTGGGACAAAATGAAAACAGATACTGGTCTCACAAAAACTTCACTAATGCTTGGTCTTCAGCCTTGTCGCTCTCTTGGCATTCCACTTTGCATGATGACTGATATCATGCACCTCACTGGCAATATCTCAGACCTCCTTATTGCTCTCTGGCATGGAGAAATAGATATTGGAGCTGGCGATGATACATAGGTGTCTTGAGGTACCAAGACTCGGCAAAGACCACCCCTCATCCTTTACTCATTTTATTAAGGGCAGTAAGGATTTTGGAGGCGTTGTCATTGTAAATATGCTCATTCATAAGGAAGTAGGCTTCCATGGATAGAAGCCACCTGGTAGCGTCGGACTCATTTCCAGAGAAATCCGTGGGTAGGCCGGCTCGCCTTTCTGCCTTCTTGTGTTCCTCCTTGAAAGGTTCAGGGGTTGCTGGTTGGGCGGAAGTGGAAGGCATCGGTGCATCAGGGTCAGGAGTGACAGTGATTCTGGGAGGGATGTTCTGGACTGGAGTGGTAGTGAAGACGTCCTCGTAAGATTCTTCCTGGGTAAGCACTGGAGGTGCGAGGCGTCCAGGGGAGGCTAGTATGGAATCTGGGGTGATGGAGGGTCATCTACGTCGTTGTCCGAACAGTGGATTGACTGGAGGTCTACCAGATACTTGTCATGGGGCAGGAGGAGGTGAGGGTGATCGCTGGTGTTCTATCTCAGAGTAGAAGGCTTCTTCTTCCTCTGGTGGAATGTAGTCTTTGTCTGAAGATTCGGGTGGTGCTCGGAATGCCGTGGTGATTGGTTCTCGCCCTACTGCTAGATAGCAGGGGCAGAGGGACGAGTTAGTTCTTTTGTTACGCGAACACACAGAACCTAACTGTCGAGCACACACTCAATAAGTGGTGCGAGACTATCTGGAGAGGGATCTCACTATCCTCATGAGGACTTGTGGACAGGTAGAAACTACGCATATATTGCGCAGAACTAACTGGAGAAACTACAAGTACAGGGCGTGTATAAATACCTAGGCATAGCTGTACACGATCTAGGGTAGGCGTGAGATACCTAGTGTGAATGGGGAAGGGACACGCAACCGCAGACGAATGCGATTGGAGGAGTAAGCGTCCATGAGATAGGGGAAGTGTAACTGTGGCCAAATACGGAAGGTGTAAGTCGCATCGCATCTAAGGAAGAATGTGGGAAAATACAGTGGCGCAACTGCAATCAGTGGTAACATGGAAACCGAAGAGAACCTATCTGGCTGCGGAGTGGAATAGAAAGCCGGGTATAGGCGAGTCATTGAGCCAGAGGCTGTTTAACTCTGTGATCAAAGAGTAATCCGAAGTAGGAGTAAAATCAACAGAAGAACAGGTAGGGGAATCCACATGCTCATCTATGCTTGTAACAGTCGGAGGCACGGGAGACAAGAGGACGGGACGGCGGGTACGGAGTTGGGTCGGAGTGGGGAGGACGTTGGCTTCAGCAATGTGGCTAGCACACTGTGCCTCTGTACGTTAGTGTCCTCGTATTTCAGAGGGCAGGATAGAGAGTATTGGAGATGGAATCTGATGGAGTTCAGAGGAGAAGAGACTTAGATGATATTTGAACTAAGGTATTACAACAGAGAGATGAGGCTTTATATACAGAGGACAGAAGCAAATTACTAACAGAGAAGTAAGTGATCAGTAAGCATAAACCCTCGGAGTTATACTCCGGAGACACGAAGGCCCAAGCTGTGCTTCACGTAGCGAGCACAGCGATGGGAGAGTTCTACATGCAATGTCAAAGTAGAATGGAGCAAACATGAAAGGAGAAAACAGAGACAAGAGGAATGGAAAGACAAGTCCAGAAGCGGAGTTCGATGGAGTTGGTCTGGAGCACCGGAGTTGAACTTAGGGATATGACAGTATCCCCCTCTTAGGCCTGAACCCCTGAAGGCCGTAAGTAAGACAATGTGGACTAAGGAAAAATGCAGAGTCTGAAAATTTCTGGGGGTGTCCACGTCATGGTATAAAGTCTGGCAAGGTCCAGGATCTGCTCTCTCATCTCAACCACCATGTCTGAAGGACTTGACCTCACCAAGATCGCCACCTGGTCTGATGCACAACTCGCAGAGGACGAGGACGACAGCGAGGAGGTCAGTGCCGTGAAGTACACGGAATGGCGGAGGCGCGCAAGGGAGTGGAAGGAGGCAGAGCAGAGGGCACACAAGGAGGTGGAGCGCAAGGCGCATGAGGAGGCGGAGCGTAAGGCACGTGAGGAGGCGGAGCAGAGGTGACGAGAGGAGCAGGTGGCTCACCAAAGGGTGAGTGACTCGGCAACGAAAAAAGCCAGAGCTAAATGGGGGTAGGTGGAGGAGGTCCAGAGCCAACAGCTGGCACCGCTGGCTGGTAAGGGAAAGAAACGGGCATCAGAACTGCCCATGTGTGAGCAGTGTGACCAGCAGGGGCTCAAATGCATGTACCCCGACAAGGGAAAGGCAACGGCATGCAAGGCTTGCAGCATTGCCAAGATGGTGTGTGTGCAGCTCGGGGTGGAGCCACCAGAGAAGCGGCGGAGGCAGAGGCAGGCGGCGGAAGTGGAGCTGGAGCCGGAGCCAGAAGCAGGGCCCAGTGTGCCCCAGCAGACCACGGTGGACGACCCGCTCATTCATGAGCTGCGGGGGGTCCAGAAATTGCTCGGCGCGATTGAGCTAGCCATCTAGCTACAGGCTCAGCAGCTGGAGAGGCAGAACAATCTACTTTACCAGCTAGTAGAGCTGAAAGGGATGGAGCTGTACGGCAACTGGGAGACGGATGACGAGATGGAGGAGGGAGAGCTGGAGGAAGTGGCGGAGGAGCTGCCAGAATTGGAAGCAGAGGAGGAGGAAGCAGAGGGGATGTTGGATGAGGACAAGGGCGAAGGAATGGCCAGAGCGGAGCCGGAGAAGTAGTGGCCGCTTGCTCCGTCCCTTCATGTGTATAGGTCGTGATACGTGTGAATGCAGCATCATCAATTGGAGTGACCAGAGTGATGAGCCTAAGGCCGGAATGGCCCGGGTTTTGTTGGATACCACACGTGATAGTCTTCAAGCAGTTCGCTGGCATTGCCCAACTCCATAGCGAGCAACCATGAGGTTTCTTCATCAGTCCCCTCATAGCCAGCCCACCGGACTAGATAAAGGAGTTGGCAGTGTCGTTGCCTTCAATCAATCTTGGAGTCGAGGACCTCTGCTATCTCATACTCAACTTCTCTGTCAACCTTGATCGGAGGTGGCGGAGGTTGCACACGGTGCAGAATGGTATTCGGAACAGAAGGTTCCAACTGAGAGACGTGGAAAACGGGGTGAATGGACTTCATAGAGTCGGGAAGTCGGAGCGTGAAGGAGTGGGTACTGGAGCGCACGATGATAGGGAATGGTCCAAGGTTCTTGTCAGACAACTTGTGAGATGGGCGCGTGGTCCGGAAGTACTTGGCCTTTACGTAGACGGCATCTCTGATGCTGAAGTCCGGAGGAGGGGTGTGCTTGGCATCAGCAGGTCCTTGGTACTGCTGCTGAGCCAGAGCCATTTCGGAGCGGAGGAACTCGTGGAGTTTGTGCAAATCGGAGGTGAACTCTTGAGCACGCAACGAGCTTAACGGGGTGGAAGTGTCAACGGAGATGTTCGGATGATATCCTTTGTTAGCAAAGAATGGCGAAATGCCGGTGGTAGCGCTAGGTGCGTTGTTGAATGAGAACTCCGCGAGAGGCAGGAGTTCTGCCCAATTGTCCAGTTGGTAGTTGCAATAGATTCGGAGGTACTGCTTGAGGGTTTGGTTAGTCCGCTCGGTCTGACCATCTCCTTCCGGGTGATAACCGGAGGTGAAATAAAGGGTCATCCCGAGGGCTTTACCTAGGGAGTGGAAAAAGTGCGAAACGAACTCTGAACCTCTATCGGATGTAACATGAGACGGAACTCCATGCTTGGAGAACACATGAGTGACAAAGATGGTTGCTAACTCTGGAGCAGAGATGGTGTCATGGGTTGGGATGAATACTCCTTGTTTGGAGAGACGATCTACAACTACTAGTATGGCAGTGTAACTGTTGGAGGAGGGGAGGTGTTCTATGAAGTCCATGGAGATGGAATTCCACGGATGTTCGGGGATGAGGAGTTGCTTGAGTAGTCCATACGGACGATGGCGGGGGACCTTGGCGCGAGCACAGGAAGTGCATGAGCTGACATACTCCTTGACTAGGGAGTGGATATCCGGCCAGGTATACTCTCGTCGGATCAACTCTAAAGTCCGATTTTGGCCAAAATAACCAGCGAGAGGGTGGTCGTGTTTAAATTGGAGGACCCAGAGGCAGAGGTCATTAGCATCCAGAACGTAGATTCTTCCGTCGAGACGGAGGAGCTGGTCGGAGCCGACTGACCAACGAGGGTCGGAGGTATTGGAGATATGACGCTGAGCCACGGAATCGGAGGGAAGTGCGGAGAGAATGTCTAGGTGGAGCTGGGCCACATTGATGAGGACTGCAGTGTGAATGGCGGGGGTGAGGAGGTAAGTAGCTCTAAGGGAAGATGCAAGCTGTTCCTGCATGAATACTGGATGGAGGTTGTGGGGATTGATGCGAGCGTAGTCCCTATCCCCCTCTTTGGGATAGATGTCCTAGCGTCTAGTAAGGGAATTGGGCTTAGCTCCGAGGCATCTGGGATGGAAACGAATGACAAGGTAGAATTGGCAGAGGAACTCCGACCAGCATGCCTGTTGCTGGGTCAGGAGTTTCAAGGAAGTAAAGTACTCAAGGTTCCTATGATCTGTGACAATGTCGACCGGAGAGGTGGAGCCCTCGAGGTAGTGCTGCCAGTGCTGGAAGGCCTCAAAGATGGCCAGCAGCTCCTTATCGTGGGTGTCATAGTTGAGCTCTGGAGCGGTGAGTGTGCGGGAGTAGAAAGCGACCGGGTGGACCTCACCGTCGGAGCATCCGATGGACAGGATACCAGCAATAGTGTAGTCCAAGGCGTCAGTCTTGACGATGAGCGGAGCGTCTGGAACCCAATGGGTAAGGATAGGAATGGAGGTGAAAGTGGCTTTCAGGTGCTGGAATGCGGAGCGGCACTCCGGAGTAAAGTTCCAGGGGGCGTCCTTCCGCGTCAAGCGGGTAAGGGGCACGACAATGCCAGAGTAGTCGAAAATAAAACGACGGTAGAAGTTTGCAAAACTGAGGAAGGACTGGATGTCCTTCACCTTCCGAGGCTCCAGCCAATCCAAGATGGCCTTCACCTTTTCCGGTGACATGGAGAGACCCTCGGTGGATAACTGGAAACCAAGGTACTCAACGGAAGCAGTGTGGAACTCGCACTTCTCTGGTTTGGCGTAGAGGTTGTGCTGCCGGAGGCGGTGGAGGACTTCACGGATGTGCTTCTTGTGGGACACAAGATCCGGAGAATAGATCAGGATGTCGTTGAGGTAGACGATGACGCAAACATCAAGGAGGTTGGCAAAAATGCTATTGATGAATCTCTGGAACGCTGCCGGAGTGTTGGAAAGACCGAAAGGCATTACACACCATTCAAAGGAGCCGTAGCAAGTGTGGAAAGCGGTCTTCCATTCGTCACCTTCAGCGATACAGACAAGGTGGTAAGCGTGACAGAGGTCGATCTTCGTATATATCTGGGCCTTAGACGGAGCGTCCAGGAGGTTGGAGATGAGTGGAAGCGGATACCGATCCTTCTTGGTGATTTTATTGAGTCCTCGGAAGTCCACGCACAAACGGAGTGAACCATCCTTCTTGCAGATGAACAGGACCGGAGCTTCATGAGCAGAGCTGGACTGTCGGATGAACCCATAGTTGAGATGCTCGTCGAGGAATGAGTGGAGGGAGTCTAACTCAGTGGGGGAAAGGGAATAGATGGTACCCAGAGGGGGCGAAGCACCCTCTTCCAGATTGATCTTAAGATCATACTCACGATGCAGAGCAAGCTTGCTTGCTTTAGCCTTACTGAACACATCTGCAAAATTGTGGTAGGCTTCCGGAACACCAGAGAGGTCCGGAGCTGGGGAATCTGGGGAGACAGAAGTGGAGCAGAGCTTCACTGAGTCCTCGGGCTGGAGGTGGAGGGTGAATTGCGTAGAGCCTTCGAGCCTGCAGGCACAGGAGTACACTGCAGCATTGATGAAGGATATGCTCGGGGGAGAAGAAGGAGGCGAGTCAGGGGTGGTTGGACCGAAGTCCGAGTCATCGTCGGAGATGGATGCAGGAGGAGGAGCCACCGGAGTGGACCCTACAGAAGGAGGTACCGGAGATGTTGGCACTCATTGTGCGTTTGAGTGGAAGCTAATGCTGCCCAGTACCCAATCAATCAACGGATTGTAGCGGGTGAGCCATGCGTGTCTGAGTACGAGCACACAAGAGGAGTCCAATGGAGTTACGAAGAAAGTTTCAGAGGTGACATCACCGGAGGGAAAGTGGAGGCTGAGTTCGACAGTGCAGGAAATGGTCGTGTTGGATGATCCATCCAGGAGCCAGAGAGAAACTGGAGGGACGTCATGATACGGGAGAGAATGTTTATTAACGAATGACAAATCTACAAAACAGTGGGTAGAACCCGAGTCGACTAAAGCGGAGACGGAAGGAATGTCATATAGCAGAATAGAAATGGAAGGCATGAGGGCGTTGGGATCAGAAAGAGCGGACACGTTGAGTTGGACCTCTATGATTGTACACTTGGAGTCAACGCAGTCCCCAGGGTGTACAGAGTTCTGGGGGCTGCTGACTATTTTTTTGACTCTGCAGCAGGAGCGGAGGCGGCTGGAGTGACCGTCGCTGCATGCGCCTTTGCCTTGGAGGCCTTGCTAGTCGACTTTGGACAATCTTTTGCAGTATGTCTGGGGAGTCTGCAGAACATGCAGAGGCCATTCTTGAAGCATCGCTGACACTCTTCCTCAGTCAGCTTGCCATCCTTGCCCAAGTGTGAGGGTGTGTCGGACGAAGCAGGCTTGCTGGGGGCAGGTTTGGAGGACGATGAAGTAGTCGCCTTGGGTGCAGAGGAGGTACCAGAGGTACCAGAGGATTTGGTGGCGGAGGTGGATGACACTGGGGTGGACTTGGGGGTGGTACCGGAGTTGGAGGGCATGGGCTTGTTTTGACGGGCGATCTCCAATTTCCATTCCCAGTACCTCGCGTCAATGGTTTGTGCAAGGGTCTGGAGTTGGTTGAGCATGGCAGGTTTGCCGACGCGGGAGATCTCATCCTTGATGCGGTCCGGAAGACCAATGTAAAAGATGTGACAGAGGGTGCCCAGCCCATAATCGTCTACCTGTCCTGCCAACCAATTGAACTTGACGATGTATTTGTTGATCCTTTGACCATCCTTCATCGTCAAGTGGTCGAGCTGATGTTCCACATCTCTGACCAGATCGTGCGGACCAAAATTTGCTTTTAGTTCTTCGACAAATGTTTCATAGTCGTCCATCCACAACGGACGATGATGGTAGGTAGTGGAGTTAAGGAGGTCCAGTTCAAACCATTCCAAGGCCATACCCTTGAGGTAGGACTGTGCGAAGACAACTTTCGGGCAGTCCAAGCGGAATGCTTTTGGGCGGTCCTGGAAATTGAGCTCGCACTGCACCAAAAAGGCATGGAGTTTGCGAGGGTCCATTCCGTTGAATGTGTTGGGCTCATGGACCTTGGTCCGAGAGGAGGAGGTGTCGCGCTCGGAGTTCGCTTTCGCAAGCGCATGGATCGCCTGAGTTAGAGTGAGCATGTTGTCGGGGGGTGGAGATGGGGATCGGGTGGATGGGATAGGAATGTTGTGGGGAGATGGCTGACGAAGTATGCCATCCCAGCTTCCGTTGCCCGGATCGTTGGGGTCATCGCCGGGGTCGCCGCCTGGGGCAGGCACGGCCTCTATGGCGGGATCGTCCAGAGCAAGGTCTTCGTCCCTGTGAGACGCACTGCTATGTGGCTGCGCATGGCCAGGATGGAAGGGAGTGGGAGTCATTCTTCCACTCAAGGGCGGAGGAGAGCTATGTCGCGCCAGAAAGGAGAGGAAGCTCCCCGATCCGGGTGGTGGCGGAGGAGTGTCAGGTCGAGGGTTAGCGCAAGCTTGCACACGCATTTGGATAATACACATAGACATGTTGTGGGTAGAGATGAACACACAGGTGTGAGTTCGAATATACTGTCAAGTCCGGTCCTTCTCCACTCTACTCCGGTTGGTCAGAGGCACGGGAGACAAGGGGACGGGACGGTGGGTACAGAGTTGGGTTGGAGTGGGGAGGATGTTGGCTTCAGCAATGTGGCTAGCACGCTACGCCTCTGTACGTTCATGTCCTCATATTTCAGAGAGTGGGATAGAGAGTATCGGAGACAGAATCTGATGGAGTTCAGAGGAGAAGAGACTTAGGTGATATTCAAACTAAGGTATTACAACGGAGAGATGAGGCTTTATATATGGAGGACGGAAGCAAATTACTAACGGAGAAGTAAGTGATCAGTAAGCATAAACCCTCGGAGTTATACTCCGGAGACATGAAGGCCCGAGCTGTGCTTCGCGTAGCGAGCACAGTGATGGGAGAGTTCTACGTGCAATGTCAAAGTAGAATGGAGCAAACACGAAAGGAGAAAACAGAGACAAGAGGAATGGAAAGACAAGTCTCGATCAATCTTGATGCCCAAGATCTCTGAGGTAGGCCCCAAGTTGTGCAGTTTGAAGTGTTTGCCCAGATCTGTGATTGCCTGCTTGATTGCATCAAGGAACTTCGATGCATATGTCATGTCATCGACAAATACAGGTAGAACAATCCAGACATCACCTCGGGTGTAGATATAGACAGCTGCATCAGAGTAAGTCTGTTTGAAACTGAGTGACTCAAGGGTGGTGCGCATCTTGCAATTCCAGTGATTTCTGCCCTGTTTCATGCTATAAAATGACTTCTGCAACAAGCAGACTGTATCCTTCGCATTTCCCTCCGTGAATCCCTCTGGCTGCTCCATATACATGTTGCAGTCCATCTCACCATTCAAATAAGCATTTGAGATGTCAACAGACCAGAGATGAAGGTCTTTGATGGCAGCCAAGGCCAGGATGACTCAGAGTGTTGGTAGGCACACTGTGAGGGCGAACACCTCGAGGTATTTGAATCCTGGTCGCTGGGAGAATCGCTAGGCGACCAGTCAGCCCTTATATCTCTCAAAAGAGCCATCAGCATGATATTTCTTAGAGAATACCCACTTTGACCCAATTACTGGGTGATCCTTTGGCCGTGGCATGAGCTTCCATGTGCCATTAGTCCTGTGTGCTTCTAGCTCATTGAGAGCCACCTGTCTCCATTCAGATGCATCCTCATGCTGTTACAATTCCTTTTTCTTCCTCTCCATATGCTTCACTTTTCCTTTACTCCTTCACCTGGTCACATCACACATCATCACATGGACACTATTTCTATTGAGTCATCATGTCCTACACACGAGACTTCTCTTCTATTCCATGACCTTCTTCTTTTCTTCTTTTTTTCCATTGACTCATTTTAATTACTCATGCTTTGTCATCTTTTTCTCATTGACTCATCTCTTATGACTCCTTATCTCTGATATGCTGTCAACACAGCTTGGTCTGTGCGCAACCCCTATGACTATATAAACCCGAGTACTTAGGCCTGTATTCCCTAAGCTAGTCTTACTCAATCTAGCCTCATTACCTTGGACCTGTTACAATCATAGATGAGCGCGCAGATTCCCCTATTCTTCCTCCAGTTGATTATGCTCTTACTTCGGATTATTCTTCGATCACAGAGTTGGACAGCCTCTGGCTTGATGACTCGCCTATACCCGGCTTTCTATTCCACTCTGCAGCCGGATAGATTCCCTTCAGTTTCCATGTTACCACTGATCGCAGTTGCGCCACTGTACTTTCCCACCTTCTTCTTTGGGCGTGACACAACTTACACCTTCTGCATTTGGCCACGGTTACACTTCCCCTATCTCACGGACGCTTACTCCTCTGACTGCATTTGTCTGCAGTTGCGTGTCCCTTCCCCATTCACACTAGGTATCTCACGTCTACCCTAGATCGTGTACAGCTATGCCTAGGTATTTATATGCGCCCTGTACTTGTAGTTTCTCCAGTTAGTTCTGTGCAATACACGCGTAGTTTCTACCTGTCCACGAGTCCTTGCGAGGATAGTGAGATCTCTCTCTCTCTGATAGTCTCGCACCACTTGTTGAGTGTGTGCTCAACAGTTAGGATCTGCGTGTTTGCGTAACAGGACCCCTCGATCCACCAAGTGAGCCTAGCTCCTTGGCCAGCCCCCTGTACCCAGAGACCACCTAGTGGCAGCTGCCCTAAGTGTGGCCTTACACCAACCTGCTAAACAACCTCCATCCTAGTGGTTACCCTCGAACTCCTCGAACCATCAACCAGGCTTTGAGTCTACGTTCGACACTACCCGTGCCAAACGTAACAAAAGACTAGCTTCTCTCTAGGCCTACCATTGAGTAGCGCCTCCCCCATCATACCAAGATTTCCCAGACCCCCAACATCCCCAACTGGTGGCGTTCCTCTGACAAACCCACCTCAGACTCTGAATCCACTGAAACACCAACATCCCACACATCCTCGGACCTCTTTCTCCCTACCCAGGAAGAACCAGATGAAACCCTCAAGCTCGCATACCATATAGCCAACAAACCATGCCCTCCCATCACTTTCACACCCCTACCCCCAGCACACACCATCCCTACTATCTCCCCTGTCACACCCCAACCCCCTGCACCACCTAGACCCTTCGTACTACCACTGAACCCAACAAGCACCACTATGTTGAAACCCACCGAACTCTGCCTAAGTCCCCCTAAGGACTTCAACGGCTCCAACAACTCTGCTGAGCATTAGCTCAACACTGTCTACACCTACGTACTCATCAACCATGCCATTTATGATACCAATGAGAAGTAAATAGGCTTTGCCCTCTCATTCATGAAGGAAGGGACAGCTAAAAGCTGGGCCCAAGTCCGCATCAAGAAAGCCCTTGACAACAATACCTTCAGCACTATGAAGGACTTTATTACAGATTTCAATACCACGTTTAAAAACAACAATGCCGAAGCTGAGGCTACTACTTGGCTTACCAATACCCGTGTCCGCTCTGATGACTACCTCCCCAAATATCTTGCAGAGTTTAAAATGAAGGTCGTCGAAGCCAACCTTGACTCCACCACCAATGCCACCACAATCATCCATTACCTTCGCACTAGAATTCCCATCTGGCTCTCTGACTGGATGTACAGCCTTGAAAAGATCCCCACCACCCCTGATGACTGGTACACTTGCATCGACCAGTTTTTATCCCAGAAACGTTTTGCCACAGCTGTGGCCAAACAACACTCCACTTGTACTTCCTCCGCCTACCAACCTATCTCCACCCCACATACCATCCCTACCAAAGACCCAAATGCTATGGAGGTAGACTGCCTCACCAAACTCACTCCCGAAGAACAGGAACAATTCAGAAAAGAGGGACGCTACTTCCGATGCCGTCAGAAAGGACATATGGCTTGGAAATGTCCCAAGACCAATCACACCCCCACCCCTAACACCAACAACCCCTTCCATGCCAAAAAGGTAGCGGTTGTCAAAAGCTCTGCTTCGGTTGAGGAAGTAGAAGAAGAACATGATGCCACCATCAGGAAATTGGGACACAAAGCATTTTCCCAGGATTTTTAGAAAGGAGACCCATTTCAACGTTGGCTCCCTCCTCCACAATACATAGTGTACCTAAGATAAAACGAAACTCCCTGTACCTCCCTCTGAAATTCATCGTGTTGCCCCTCACTATGAAAACCATTGAAACCACCACCATCCTCGATTCTGGAGCCCAGATCAATTGCATTGACTAGGACTTTGTCAAATGAAATGACATCCCTATCACCCCCCTCGAACACCCTTTCTCCATTTGCAACACCAATATGTCCACCAATACCACATGTAAGTATGAAGCTGTACTTTACACTCAAATTGGTGGCATTACACAAAGAATTGCTTTTTACGTCTTCAATGGAGGAGCAGAAAATGCCATTCTAGGCTACCTGTGGTTGAAAGCCACAAATCCCACCATCGACTGGAAGGCAGGACGAGTCCTCATCCCTATGGACCAGGACAAATCTGCCCTACTTATGAAATCCCACCGGAATGCTCGCATCATATTCACCAGACAAACCACCCATGTACCAACCACTCTCCCTTCTCCAATAAACCCTCGAAAGGAGACCACTCTCGACACCACCGAGCTTGCAGGGTTCAGACAATACAACAAAACTGAAGACCCCAACAACTACATTGTCTGAGGACTTGGACTTTATCATTTGAACCAGGTCCAACGTTATGGATCCAGAATTGCAAACCCCTCACTTATCAAATACGTTCGAAAGCTGACCCTCTCTACTGAATTGGCCATGCAAGCAGAGCTAGCCAAGCCCAAGAAAATGCTCCCCTCTGCCTATGCTAACTTTGCCAAAGTCTTTAGCAAAGAAGCCACTGACCACATTCCCCCTTCTCGCCCCTACGATCATGCAATAAACCTAAAAGATTCCTTTGTTCCCAAAATTGGGAAACTGTACCCTCTTTCCTCCACCGAATGACAAGCCGCTGATGATTTCACTGACGAAAACTTGAAATCTGGCAAGTGTTACAGTCATAGATGAGCGCGCAGATTTTCCCAATCTCTCTCCGGTTGATCTTCCTGTTATTTTGGATTGTTCTTTGATTGCAGAGTTAGACAGCCTCTGGCTTGATGACTCGCCTATACCCGGCTTTCTATTCCACTCCGCAGCCGGATAGGTTTCCTTCAGTTTCCATGTTAATGCTGATTGCAGTTGCGCCACTGTACTTTCCCACATTCTTCTTTGGGCGCGATGCGACTTACACCTTCCGTATTTGACCACAATTACACTTCCCCTATCTTACGGACGCTTACTCCTCCGATCGCATTCGTCTGCGGTTGCGTGTCCCTTCCCCATTCACACTAGGTATCTCACGCCTACCCTAGATCGTGTACAGCTATGCCTAGGTATTTATTGTATACACGCCCTGTACCAGTAGTTTCTCCAGTTAGTTCTGTGCAATACACGTGTAGTTTCTACCTGTCTATGAGTCCTCGCGAGGATAGTGAGATCCCTCTCTCTGATAGTCTTGCACCACTTGTTGAGTGTGTGCTCGACAGTTAGGTTCTGCGCATTCGCGTAACAGCAAGATTCGCCCATCTAAATCCCCCCAAGCTTCTCCCTTCTTTTTCATCAAAAAAAAGGATGGAGGACTCTGGCCCTGTCAAGACTATAGGTACCTCAATGAACACACAATTTGAGATGCCTATCCCCTTCCACTCATCTCTGACCTCATTGACAAACTAAAAGACGCCACCGTCTTCACCAAGTTCGACGTGCATTGGGGATATAACAATGTCTGTATAAAAGAAGGCAACCAATGGAAAGCCGCTTTCATTACCCATCGAGGATTATTTGAACCAACCGTCATGTTCTTTGGCATGACCAATTCACCCCCTACATTCCAACAATTCATGAGTGACTCATTTCGGGACATGATTGCCGAAGGATGGCTTGTCATTTACATGGACAACCTCCTCATCTTTTCTGACAATGACACTGATCACACCACTCGTACCAAACGTGTTCTCCAGTGCATGGATGAGCTTGACCTCTACCTCAAACTGGAGAAGTGCTCCTTCGATGTCCGAGAAATTGAATATCTCGGAATGATTGTCAAACCAGGATCCTTGGCCATGGATCCTACTAAAGTCGCAGGCATCGCAGATTGGCCAACCCCTCAAAAGGTCAAGGACATCTGTTCCTTCCTTGGCTTTGCCAATTTTTACCGCCGATTCATTCTCCATTACTCCAACATCGCCTGACCACTCCTCAACCTCACTAAGAAAAACCAACCCTGGTCTTGGACTCCTGCTTGCCAAGAGGCTTTCGAACACCTCAAGGCAACCTTCACCTCCCAACCCACACTTAAACTCCCTGACCTCTCCACCCCTTTTGCTGTCGCCACTGATGCCTCCAAACATGCTTCAGGTGGAGTCCTCCTCCAACAAAATGTCAATGGCAACTGGCAACCTTGCGCTTATCTTTCCCAAACATTCAGCCCCGCCGAACAAAACTATGACATTTACGACCGAGAACTCCTTGCTGTCATGTGCGCCCTCGATGCCTGGTGCCACTACCTCATTGGCGCTGCCACCCCTGTTCAGGTCTTCACTGACCACAAAAACCTCACCTACTTTCACCAACCCTGTAAACTCAACTGTCACCAAGCCCGCTGGCTTCTTGAGCTTTCGGACTTCGATGTCCACTTTTCCCATGTTCCTGGCCAAAACCTCTCCGCCCTGGATGTGCTATCTCATCGCCCTGACCACATCCCAGACCGGGACATTGATAACGATGACCTCACTCTTCTCCCTTCCACTCTTTTCATCAACCTCATCGATACTGAATTAACTACGAAGATTGCTGCCTCTTCCACCTCTGATCCCCTCATCCTCGATGCCCTCAATGCCCTCCCTGGTGAACTCCCCGCTCAATTCCGTTCTCGCCTCTCCGATTGGAAATATGATGCTGGTATCCTCACCTTTCAGGACCGTGTCTATATCCCTGCCGACCCTATCCTTCACCACTCTGTGGTTGCCTGCCACCATGATCACCCTACCGCCAGTCACCCCAGCGTCCTTAAAACTCATCAACTAGTCACCTTTGAATTCTGGTGGCCGGGCCTCACCTCCTTCGTCCACCAATACGTTGCTGGTTGCGCTGTCTGCCAATAACATAAGGCTAATACTCACCCTGTCCACCCCCCCTTTCTCCTATTCGCTCTACCACCACCCGCCCCTTCCAACAGATCTCTTGTGATCTGATCACCGACCTCCCCGTTTCCTCTGGCTTTGACTCCCTTTTGGTCGTGGTTGACCATGGGCTTACAAAGGGGGTCATTCTCTGCCCTACCAAGAAGTCCATCAACGCATCAGGGATTGCAGCCCTTTTCTTCCACAAAGTCTTCCGATGATTTGATCTATATGACAAGATCATCTCCGACAGAGGACCTCAATTCGCATCTGCCTTTGCAAAAGAACTCAGAAATCTTCTGGGCTATGAACTCGCCCTCTCCACTGCCTACCATCCACAAACTGATGGAGAGACTGAGCAAGTAAACCAAGAAATTGAGACCTACCTCTGCATCTTCTGTGGAGCCAACCTTGCAGCCTGGGCAGAACACATCACCCTTGCTGAATTCATGCACAATCACCATCCCCATTCTGTCACCAATCAATCTCCATTCTATCTCATGATGGGATATGAACCCTGCCCCTTTCCCATGATCATCTCGGACTCTTCCATTCCTACAGTAGAATCCCACCTGAAACTTCTTTCTGCAGCATGGGAAGAAGCCCTCGCCTCCCACGAACTCGCCCGCCAGACCATGAAAGCCAGGAACTGGAAAACATTCAAGCCATTCAAAGTTGGTGACAAGGTCTGGCTCGAGGGACGAAATCTCAAATGCTCCCTTCCTAACTCAAAATTTGCCACCAAATGAGAAGGACCCTTTACCATCACCGCTGTCCTATCTCCTATCACATATAAACTCTGACTCCCACAGGCATGGAAAATTCACAACACATTCCATGCTTCTCTCTTATCACCTTATCTTGAGAACCCCATCCATGGCTGGAACTACCCTTCTCTGCCACCAGATCTCATAGATAACAAAGAACATTATGAAATAGAAAAAATTCTTCGGCACAAAGGTGCTCCATCTTGGAGGCAATACCTGGTTTGATGGAAAGGATACTCCGCAGAAGAAGACTCATGGCTTCCTGAAGCAGAGTTTACCAATGCCAAGGAAATCCTCCAGGACTATAAGAAAGCCCTGCAATGCTCCCATTAATTCCCATCCCCTCTTATCCACAACCACAACCATAGATGCCTCTCATATCCCCACTTCCGCACTTCCCTTTGTCATGCACGGCCAGCCTGTTTACAACCCTTCCCCTGTCGTTGACCAGCTCCTCGATGCAGCCCTATTGGACTCTCGCCTTGTCACCACCCTTGACCATGTCATCAGCCCCTACTCCCTGCTCGGTTTCCTCTGCGATGTCTATACCCATCATATGGCAATGAGAAACGCCATTATCGATCTTACTGACCATGTCCCCATGCACCAACACATTCGTATCCTGTTCACACTCCTCCAACGATCTAACCTCCACTTACACAACGCCCTCTTGGCAGCCCTTACTCAACTCGGACTCGGAAACGCCATCAACCAGATTGACAATATCCTTAGGGATTTCAGCAATGAATCCCCCACTCTTCCCACTGACATGGTCATCAATGACATACAACCCCCCATCACCTCTGAGGAAACCACTACAAACCAAGAAGACGAACCCCTCTCCAACTCCCACTTACGATATTGGCAGGCATGCTTACATTGCTACCGCCTTAGCCACAACAAATTATATTGCAAGCGGTACACCTGCCCGGGATGTCTTAACACTGCCCCTGGGCATACTATTGCAAATTGTATGGGTCCCCATTGAAGCCCTTCTCTGCCTTCATCCCCTACTTCATCGCATTGGAACACCCTGTCCCCTCCTCCCTGTCTGCATCCTTATCGTTGTCCTCGCCAATATGCCTCCAAGGCGACCTCCCCACACCCACAAATCACTATTCCCTATGCCATCTCCCTGACCACCCCTAGTCTTTAGACCCCAGACCCCGAGTCGACTCATGACTCCTTCTCTCCTGGAATCACCCTCGGATCTCATCCTGTCATTGGATCATTCACTCCAAAACACTCTCCCTCCCCGTCCAACCGCTCTACTTCCCCAGGAACCTGTTGGTGTGACCCAATGGACCCCCATCGAACGATACTCGAGTATATGGGTTTTGTCACAAACCAAGAAACATGTCCACTTGGTTACCCAGATTGGCCTACACTTCATATCCTTTTACACACACACCACTCCTCATCTGACAACGCAAGGAATCCCCCATTCGAATCTGCCAACTTTGCCAACCTTTGTGGCATCTTTCAATTCCTGAACTCCTATGAATCCCATGAACGTACTTCCACTACCACTACTCATTCTCTCACATTCAATGGGCATGATGTTCCACTTGCCAGGGTCATTGGATATGACGCTGATGGCAACAAGATCCTCCAGCGATTTTAACTCGAGTCTGGGGACTTCAAGGATAACAAGGGGGTAATGTTATAATTCCTTTTTCTTCCTCTCCATACGCTTCACTTTTCCTTTACTCCTTCATCCAGTCACATCGCACATCATCACATGGACACTATTTCTATTGAGTCATTGTGTCCTACACACGAGACTTCTCTTCCATTCCACGACCTTCTTCTTTTCTTCTTTTTTTCCATTGACTCATTTTGATTACTCATGCTTTGTCATCTTTTTCTCATTGACTCATCTCTTATGACTCCTTATCTCTGATACACTGTCAACACAGCTTGGTCTGTGCACAACCCCCATGACTATATAAACCCGAGTACTTAGGCCTGTATTCCCTAAGCTAGTCTTACTCAATCTAGCCTCATTACCTCGGACCCTTTGATCCACCAAGCGAGCCTAGCTCCTTGGCCAGCCCCCCGTACCCAGAGACCACCTAGTGGCAGCTGCCCTAAGTGTGGCCTTACACCGACCCGCTAAACAACCTCCATCCTAGTGGTTACCCTCAAACTCCTTGAACCATCGACCAGGCTTTGAGTCTATGTTTGACACTACCTGTGCCAAACGTAACACATGCTTCATCGCCTCTTTCAACAACCTAGGGTGGGGAGTGCTTGCAGCAAAGCACTGTGCACTGTCTGCTTCTTCTTCATCCTCACTGTCTGAATCCTCAATCGGGTCAATCTGAGCTGGGCTTAGTTTCCATGATATGCGTGGTTGCTGGTGATTCCTGTGAGGCAAGTGAGCTCTGATCCCAATTGGACTCAGTGCAGGCTCTGGTGAAGGTGGATGTGGTGGAGGTGTGACAGGTGGCTCTTGCAGAGGTGCTGGTGCTGCAATGGGTATGTTTGGGTCAACATCCTACTCCTTGTCAGGCTCAGGCACCCCCCCAGGATAGAGAACTGAAGGAGTATCTGGATCATCATCATCTACGATGTCAGAGGCAGGTGGAACATAAGGGGTGGATGGTGGGATGGTTGGCAATGGAGCAGCACCCTGAGGGACAACCAGGGCAGTAAGCATGAGGCTAGTGGTGTGTTCATCAAAGTCAGCTTGCTCAGAGATCAGTGTCTGCTTGGTGGTCAGATTGTAAAACTTCCAACCTTTGTACCCATCTAGATAGCCAATAAAGACACACTTTTCATAGTGAGGTCACAGCATGTCACATCCGCCCTTCTGGATGTGGACATAAGCAGTCGATCCCCAGACCCAGAAGTGGGATACATCCAGTTTCTGCCCATGCCATAGCTTGAAGGGTGTTGTGTTGTCAACTGTGGCTGTAGGACATTGGTTCTGGACATGGACTAAAGCAGCCAGTGCTTCACCCCAGAATGCCATGGCAAGGCCTAACTCATGCAGCATCGCTGTAATGTGCTCTGAGAGCACACAATTAGCACACTCTACAACACCATTCTGTTGAGGGTGTGCCCAGACAGTGTGCTGTCACTCAATACCGCACTCATTGGTGAATTTGAGCATCACATTGCTCATGTACTCGCCTCCTTTGTCATCTCACAGTGTCTTGATCTTCCTCTCAGTCTGGTTCTCAGCAAATGCCTTGAACTGCTTGAAAGCTTCAAATACATCTGATTTAGCACAAATAGGCAGAACAAATTGATATCATGAGTAATCATCAATGAATGTCACCCAATAGCGATACCCAGAGAAGGACACATAGGGCACTTGGTGCACATCCAAGTGTACAAGCTCCAGTGGGCACAATCCACGATTGTGGGATGAAGAGAAAGGATTTGCACTCACCTTCCCTGCTTTGCATGGCTCACAGATCATATCTGGTAAAGTTTTGCTCTCGAGTTTCAAGCCAGTAACTAAGTGCTGCTCAGCAACTAATTTGATATCAGTTCAGTTGTGGTAAGTGAACCAGCAGTGCCAAAGTGACAGGTCCAGTGGGACTATTGTCACAGCATGCACATACTCAGTGGTAGGCTTGGTTGTGCTGTCCAGGGATGTGGTATTGTGACTATTGATAGTCACAACAAAGAGCAGATGGCCAGGTGGGCAAGAGAAGATCATCTGGGTCACATTAATGTGCACAACAAAAGAGGAATTGCAGGTGAGGTACAAGACTGTGAGTAAGTTGTTGCAGAGCTAAGGGACATGCAATACATTCATGAATTCCACTGGTCAACAGCTTGACTGATACTACTCCCTTATCACTGCTATACCACATTCCCCTCCCCCATTAGTCATTCCCCCTCCTTCTTCTCCTCCCCCTCTTCTAGCTCGTCTCTCTGGTACTGCTCCACCCTCTCCTCCATCCCCACCATGACCATCTGATGACTATCATCTAGACCAATCCATCCTCGCTCGCAACTGTACCAATCTCCAGGTCATTTTTCTTCTCAGCAGACAACAAGTCCTCTCCTCTG
This sequence comes from Boletellus ananas, assembly GCA_038089895.1. Lineage (NCBI taxonomy): Eukaryota > Fungi > Basidiomycota > Agaricomycetes > Boletales > Boletaceae > Boletellus > Boletellus ananas. The sequence continues at coordinate 1,428 of JBBPLS010000363.1, read as the reverse complement.
CAACCCAAACCATTGAATCCCCTTTGGTACGCTCCCCAGCCACTCCCTCCACTCATTGCTACCACTGTCACTTGTTGGGTCACTATTGAGACAGTTGTCCCAAATACCATTGCCCTTCCTGCCATGTTCTTGCCCCTGGTCATCCCGCTCACTGTTGTCTTACTACCTGCTGCTCATATTGTCAGCATTGGGGCCATGGACCTTGCTTCAGTCCCAGAAGAACATGCACTCGCTGCCATGAGGTTGGTCACCTCATCGATGATTGTCCACTTGAACATTACACTGTGGAACAAGCCATTATGCTCCACACTGGACCATCTTTGAGGTCTGATGGACATTGAGGTTTTTGAGCCAGGAGCTTGAGTTCACAAAGGGGGTAATGTTACAATTTCCCTGCTCTTTCGTGGTATCTTCATCCTTCCCCTACTTTGTCCTTGCCACTCCCTTATCTTTGGTATGTTCTTCTTTGAATACACTCACTTTATTATCATCACAAGCAGTTCCCATGTGAGCATCCTTCTTCTTTAGTCTCTTCTTTTGTTCTTTCTATGGACAGCCTTCTCCACAGCAACTTCTGTCATAGTTGCTTAGTGTTCCTGATTTCCATTGCATTCTGTGAAGTTCTACACTTATGCATCCCTTTGCTTAAATACCCACTGTCCTGTACCACAGTCCCCATTCTCGATCTGCACAATACACACATACTCTTGAGTCCTCTCAGTCCCTCCTCAGGCCCTTTGTCTCTAGTCCATTCTTCTGAACATATAGTCCTTTGCCCACCTTGTTAGGCATACAGTCCTTCATCCCCTCAGGCTGAGTTGTACCTCTTTGTGAGCATCCTGCCTGTCAGATCTTAGTCCTAGTCACTTGAGGTACACCCTGCATAACAGCAACTCAATCTGTTTGGAGAATTCCACCTTTCTCAACTCTTCTAGAGATGAGGAAGGAGAGGAACACAACACCAGGGGTGACAGTGTCTGAGCAGGTGTCTCAGACCAATACTGGGGGTATTGTTACAAATGATCTGGCAGTAGGCCATAACTATTTCTTCTCAACTCCTATTGACACTCCTTTCTCAATTCACCCTTGGCAGACAGCCTTTGGCTGGATGACCAACCATACCCTGCTTTCCCTTTTTATTCACAGCAGGACAGTGACTCCTTTGATCTGTAAGTTGTACATTACAGTGGCTCAAATAAGTGACCCAATATTGGGGCATTTTGGAAAGACTTGACATTTGCAAAAGAACTAAAATATATCAGCTCTAACCCTTGCAGGGTCATAAATAGCCCTGACCCCTGCCTGAAGATGAGCCCTTAGTCATGTGATTTGGTTGCCATGTGATTGAGATATAACCATTTCAAAATGACATGTCATTGGGACACTTATTTGACCCTGATGTTATCAGTCATCATTTGGTAAATAACA
>JBBPLS010000362.1:0-21948 GCA_038089895.1 Boletellus ananas | reverse complement strand
TTGCCCACCTAGCGAGCGCTGCTCCTAGGAAGATCACCTAGACCCGCTAAGCGACTCTCGTCCTTGCGGTTTCCCTTCGAACCACCGAACCAACGACTAGGCTCTTGAGTCTACGCTCGACGCTACCTGCGCCAAGCGTAACATCATCCCAGACCCTGACATCCCTGTGCCTCCCACCACCCCTCAGCCTGACCCAACCAAGGAACATGAACCTCATAAGGCTGAGTGATGAGCCAGTCTCCCCACTGACTTCTCTGGGAAAGCCTCAGATGCATCTCAATGGCTTGCCTCCATGGAAGCATATTTTACCATGTTATGACAATGACGTCTCTTTGATCCTTACCATGCTAAACAAAATGAACAAAGGATGAGGAGGAGTGTTTGCAGAAAGCTGGTACTCCAAAGCCCCCATCTCCACATGGGCGGTATTCTGCGAAGACTTCAACAACACCTTTGTTCCAGTTGGAGAAAAAGAAAGGGCTCACAACAATCTATATGAAATGAAGCAATCTGACTTCCCAAAACTGACCAAGAGTAGACTGCCCACTCATTTGAAAAGAGGAAACTTCGATGCATATGCCACTACTTTCTGATTGAAAGTAGGCAAAAGTGGCTTAACCGTAGCCCACGATGAGATCTTGATCAACATCCTACAAAGAGGAGTTGATTTGAAGCTGGCAGATATGATGGCCACCTTAAACTCCCAACCTGAGAATTGGGACAAATGGCTGAGCACAGCACAATGGTTCAATGAGAACTTGCTAAGGTTGAGGAGACTTCGTGATCCTAAGTGATTCCTTCCTCTCTCTTATGGAGGATCTTCACATGCTCCATGAGACTCCAACACTATGGACGTAGATGCAATCTGCCTCACTCCAGTAGAATGGGCAGAGCATATGAAGAACAATAAATGCTTTGTCTGCCATAGGGTTGGATATCGATCCACCAATCACAAAGGAGACTCTAAAACTTGTCATTTCCCTCAGAAACGAGTAAACACCATAGAAGCTAACACAACAGATGCTCTTGGAGAATTCATCCAGAACACAGATCTCCCTCATGAACTACTCCATATCCTGAAACTCTATGCACCAGAACCCATGGAACAAGTCCATGTGACTCACACCAGTACTGGCTCAGGTTTTTAAGGAGGAGGGAAGTAGCAATGTCTTCTCCTCCTCATACTGTCACTCCTGTATTTATATCAGGTATCCACTCTAGAGCAATCAAACTCTCCATTCACCTGAATGAACCTGGAGCCACCCAAACCATTGCAGCAACCACACTAGTCGATAGTGGAGCCACTGGATGTTTTGCTAATAAACATCTTGCACAGGCAAATCAATGGTGCATGATCCATCTAAACACCCTGATCCAAGTGCACAACATGGACAGAACAAACAACCAAAATGGAATGATCCATCATTATGTCACACTAACTCTAACAATCAGAGAACTTACAGAGGATTGATGTTTCTTAGTCATTGACTGTGGAAATGAAGGGGTCATCCTTGGGATCAATTGGTTATGAGAAAAGAATCCTGAAATAGACTGGGCAACAGGGACAATCACTCTCCCTGATTGGCCGCAGGTAACAACAGATCAGGATCATACCTCTCAATGATATCTTTTGCGATATCTAAACCTCAATCCAGAAATCCATAACAAGGAATAATTTCAGAAGGCCCTCCTCCATAAAATTGGAAAGCTCACCATCTCCATGGAGCTGGCCCAACAAAACCAGGAAAAGGAACAACCTCTACCACCAGAATACTGAGCCTACCAAGACGTCTTTAGTGAACCAACACCTGGTGAACTCCCTCCACACAGACCATATGACCATGCCATTGACCTCACCCCTTCCTTTGTACCCAAAGTCGCAAAAATATATCCATTAAACCCAAAAGAGATGGAAGCATGCAAGGCATTCGTTGATGAACATCTGAAGTCGGGAAAGATCAAACCCTCAAAGTTGCCTCAAGCCTCCCCCTTTTTCTTTGTTCAGAAAAAGGATGGAGGATTATGATCTTGTCAAGACTATAGATACCTCAATGAACACACCATTAAAAATACATATCCACTTCCTTTGATCTTGGAACTGATGGACAAACTCAGGGGGTCCACAATTTTCACCAAGATGGACATCCGCTGGAGGTATAACAATGTCCGCATCAAACCATTGGACACCTGGAAAGCTGCCTTTATTACCCCTTTTGGTCTCTTTGAACCTCTAGTTATGTTCTTCAGCATGTGCAATTCCCCCCCCACCTTCCAGGCCTTGATGGACAATATCTTTCACAACATGGTGGCAGAAGGATGGCTCATTATCTATATGGACGACCTCATCATCCACTCAGACAATCAGCAGGATCATCATGACCAAACTCAGCGCATTCTTCAACATATGTGTGAACACAATCTCTTTCTGAAATTGTCCAAATGCTTTTTCAATGTAACTGAGGTGGAATACCTGGGAATGATTGTCTGTCCAGGACAAGTGACACTAGACCTAGCCAAACTTTCTGCTATACATGAATAGGTGCCTCCAAAATCAGTGAAAGCTGTATGATCTTTTATAGGCTTTTGCAAATTTCTATTGAAAGTTCATTCCAAACTTCTCTGCCCTCTGTTGCCCCCTACATGACCTGACCAAGAAAAATGCTCCATGGGATTGATCCTCGACTTGCCAGTGAGCATTCCTTGCCCTCCAGGAAGCCTTTACTAAACAGCCAGTCCTTTGCCTTCCTGACCTGGCAAACCCCTTTTGGGTTATGACAGACACTTCCCTCGTGGCATCCAGGGCAGTCTTTATGCAGAAAGATGCCAACGGTGATCTCCATCTCTGCTCATACTTTTCGAAAACCTTTGCCCCTGAGGAGTGCAACTATGATATCTATGACCATAAGTTGCTTGCAGTTATTTGCACTTTGGAAGAATGGCATCACTATCTTACTGGCACTGCTCATAAAGTCACTATCATTACAGACTATAAAAATCTTGCCTATTTCAAACAACCACACAAGTTGTCTTGACGGCAGGCTTGCTGGATGTTATTCTTACAGGATTTCGATCTTGTATTCCATCACACCCCAGGCACCACTATGGGCCCAGCAGATGCATTGTCCCACCTCCCAAGTGTGGATGTTCAGGATGATAACCAGGATGTCACCCTGCTGTCCACAGCCCATTTCGTCCGTACGCTGGACATCACCCTTGCCAATAAGATCACTTCCTCCATGCCTTCCAACCCATTGGTGGTTGACACTTTGACAGCATTAGACCAGGGTCACTCCCTATTGCCCCAAGCCTCTTGTCAGATTGGCAGTTCACAGGTGGATTGCTCTATTTTCACAACTGCCTGTATGTCCCTGAGTTGGCCCACCTCCCTCTCATTCATGCCCTCCATGAATCTGCAGCTGGGGGACATGGTGGCTTTTTCTGTCTACACCATCTGACACAGCAGGATTATTGGTGGCCAGGCCTTTCCACTTTCCTCCAGCATTTTGTTGCTGGATGTGCAGTCTGTCGGGCTAACAAAGTACTCACACACCTGACCATTCCCCCGTTAGCCCCTATCCCATCAGCTGCCACTTGCCCATTCCAGCAACTTTCTGTTGATCTTATCACCGCTCTCCCCCTTTCTGCGGGGTTTGACTCTGTGCTGGTCATGGTCAACCATGGTCTTACAAAGGGGGTAATTTTCCTCCCATGTCACTCATCCATTGATGCTGCTGGGGTAGCAGCCCTCTTTTTCAAGCATGTGTTCCCACACAACAAATGTATCTCTGATCAAGGTCCCCAATTTGCTTTGGCATTCGCCAGGGAACTCTCCTGCCTTCTACAATATGATCTCGCCCATTCCACTACTTACCATCCTCAAGCTGATGGGGAAACTGAATGAGTCAACCAGGAATTGGAAACTTACCTCCAAATCTTTTGTCAAGGACAACCTCACACTTGGTCCGATCTCTTTTCCATGGCAGAATTTGTGCACAATTCTGCAGTCCACCCCATGACCAAGCAGACCCCTTTCTCACTAATGATAGGTTACAAACCAAGAGCATATCCAGCCATCAGACAAACTTTCCTACTTGCCTTTGAGCAACAGCTTACTATTCTCAATAAAGCCCAAGAAGAGGTGCAGCAAGCCCATCAAGTGGTGTGACAGGCTATGACAGAAAGAGTCTGATCATCTTACAAACCATGGAAAGTAGGGGACAAGGTATGGTTGGACAACTGCAACCTAAAACTACACTACACCTCCAGAAAACTCTCCCCATGAAGAGGAGGTCCTTTTGAGATCACTCAAGTTCTATCCCTGGTCACCTTTAAGCTCAAACTTCCTCCAACTTGGTGAATACACCCAGTGTTCCATGCCAATCTGTTGTATCCTTATAAGGAAACCACTGAACACAGACCCAATTACATCAACCCTCCACCTGAGCATATAGACAGAGAAGACCAATACGAGGTAGATCAAATTCTTGCTCATCAAGGCACTGCAGTACAAAGGCAATACTTGATCCGATGGAAGGGTTACTCATCTGCTGAAAACACATGGGAACTGGAATGCAATTTGACAGATTCCTACAAACTCCTTCTGGCATATAAGGCTGCACAACCCAAGGATTTCCCCCCAACCGGTCGAAGAAGAAAGAGAATATAGTACACCCAACCCCCTAGTTAAATAATGCCATGTTCTCTCTTCCCCCTTTCGTCATCACCATTCTCCTCATTTCTTCCATCTTTATCCTTTTACCCTTCTTTATAGTTCTTCTTTGTTTGTGGGATTCCCATCGCCGCCTTGTTTCCCGATGAGTCAACACCCAATATGCCCTCACTCCTGCTGCCATTGTCTACCAACATCGTTCCCAGAATTGGGACCAGCCTGTCCAGGACCAACCCCTGATCCCTACTCTTATCATTGACCGTGCACAAGCGTAGTGCTTCTCCATTGAGTTTCCTGACATGGCCAGTGAAAATGACACAGGGTGGGGATCAGCCTTGGGAAACACCTGGTGACCCCCTGCATTCATCTATCCCTTTGGTTATCCACCCCTTTTGGCAATATTTAGATTTTATTCTCTCTGATTTACCTCATCACCAGCTGATCGGCAGGCACTTACATAATGCTATCCTACCTATGCAACCCCTGTCTCACCCCTTGACTGTGGGAGATAATCCACCTTTATGCCTCAATCATCCCACTTGCCCTCAACTGGTCAATCTTCTGTTCAACCTTTTGCAAGATCCTGCTGTTGTTTTTGCACTAGAAGATATTCCATTCTTTCAGGAATCCTTTTATTTACTGCTCATCATTCACCTCTCTGGATTCTATTTCATCACCCAACAATCTCTCATTGCTCTCCTTCCTCATCTTTCTTACAAAGAAGGTACTCAGGTGGAAGTTGATGCCAAAGTCGCCTGCTCATCTGTCTCTTCTGTGCAAGAAATGATCGGTGACCTCGCTCTACTTGTAGGACTTCTGCAGGTGATTTGCTACCTCCCTAGGGAGTTGGTTCTCCCACATCTCTGACTCCACCTCTCCCTCCTTACCAAGGACGAGCGACACTTTTACTTGTTTCCAGATGCCTCAGGCTCCCCCGACTGCTGGGTTCACATGGGTAGAACCACTGGGGATGGAGAACTTTCCCCAGGACATTCGACACAGCTAACCACCCCACGGATATCTACCCCATCACATAACTTTGTCCCAGTTCATCCAGACACACCCTGACCAGACCCCAGTACCCCCAACTCTGTCTATCCAGCAATTCCAGTCCTGCCTCTGTGACCCACCTGTGTCCAAGTTTACACCCGATGAACTTGCATCTCTCCAAAGCTGGTTCACTCTAGTCCTTCTTGCCATGAACAAAGCACTGAAGGATCAAGCTCAACCACTGGTGGACCACATGATGAGGATCAGCAGGAAAGCTCCTCCAATCAATCCTCCCCCTCTAAGTCTAAGGCATCTCAAAGGGGCCAGTCACTTTGCTTCACCTGTAGGGCCACTACTCACTATAGATCCAATTGTCAACACTACCACTGCCCTTACTGCTACCTTTCTGCTCCAGAGCATTCCCAATATGCTTGTCCACAATGCTTTTGCCCTCAATGTGGCCCTGCCAGACATTCAGACCCTTTCTGTTTGCCAACGTCAACACCAGATCCACATGCCAATGATGGCACCAGTGAGAAGTTCTACTCCAGTTAGGACAATGATATCTGAGTCGGTGCCTCTGATCTACACCAAGGGTATTGTTACAAACTTAGAGTGGCCGGCAGATTCTTCTAGCTTTCTTCCTTTTGACTACACACCTAACTTCTCTTCTCAGTATTATCACATCCCAGGATTGGACAGCCCCTGGCTGGACAATCACTCACACCCAGCTTTCTATTCCCTTCTGCAGCTGGTTGAGTCATCTTTTGGTTTTCATGTTACCACTGATCGCAGTCGTGCCACTTAACTTTCCCACGTTCTCTCTTCAGCACGATGCAACTTACACCTTCCTGTTTTGGTCATGGTTACACTTCTCCTGTCTCTGGATGCTTACTCCTCCGTGCTGCATTTGTTCACGGTTACACGTCTCCCCCATATTCACACTAGATATCTCACAATGACCCTAAATCGTGTACAGCTCTGTCTAGGTATTTATATATGCCCTGTACTTATATTCTCTCCAGTTAGTTCTGCACAATCCACACGTAGTTTCTTCCTGTCCACAAGTCCTTGAGAGGATAGTGAGAACTCCTCACTTTCAATAGTCTCACACCACTTGTTGAGTGTGCACTCAACAGTTAGATTCTACATGTACGTGTAACACTATGATGACCTGTTGTTCCTCACTCTATTGCTTGTGGGTTTCTTTGGACTGCTACACTTGGGGAAGTTGGTTCAGCCTGACCACTCTCACCTCCGCTCTCTCTCAAAGATCTCCTAGTGGCCTGATGTTCACCTCACAGCAGACTCGTTCTCCTTCTCAATCCCACAGTCCAAGATTGATGTGTTGTTTGAAGGAGATTGAGTAGTCATCCAAAAGAGCACCAATGCTCCTGATCCACATATGCTTTTCTCTTGTTATTTGGTTGCTCAAGATTCACGTTTTTGTCTGTTTCCCCAGTTATGGCTTCACTCTGATGGTTCTGTTCCATCTCGTAGTTGGTTCTTGTCAAAGTTACACCAGTTCTTCCCTCAGTCCATTGGGGGACACTCGATGCGTGCTGGTAGTGCCACCTTTCTTGCTGCTGCTGGTGTCACTCCATCTCAGATCAAAGCCATTGGCCAGTGGAGATCTGACACATTCAAGTGGTATATTCATTGGCATCTGACGCTTTTGCAGGCAGTTTTGTTTCATGGTTGGTCCATTCATGACCCTCCCTTTGCTCATGTATTATAGGGCTATTACTTCGCCACACTCCTATCAATTTACTCTTTTCTTCTCTTTTCTTTCCCTCCCTTCCCTCCCTTTTAACAGCATTTACAGTGTTCCTAGTGGCTCATCCTGTATGTGTCGCATGTGGGCTATCACCATGAATGTCATCCAAAGGTGGGCTATTCCATCTTGGGTTTGCTGGCTTCTCGTCTTGTGGCCTGATCTAAGGCTAGTCTGATTGGTGCACAACCAATGATGATGAGGCATCACATGAGAAGTGGCACCTGAGTCTGCATTCCAGTTGTGGTCAGCATTGAGTAGGAGTGGTGAGAATGGGTCAGTGGGGTCACTGGAACAGAGACTTGCATTTCCTGCATGTTCAGTGACCTCAGTATTATTCACTTGTGACTGCTCCAGCTTCCTGTCCCTGTTCTGGTACTTCTTGTATTGCCATTTAGCGTATTGCAGGGAGTAGCACTCACACTGGCAATAGCTGGGCCGCTCATAGAAGGAGTATGGTGTATTTGCATGGCATATGCGTCTTGACAAGGATGTGGCAAGTGTGGAATTGGTAGGAGTGCCTTCTGAGTGAGGATGATGGTTCAGCTCCTCTGTCTGGATGGCTGCCTTCATCTTGTCTTTATCTAGGTCAGTGAGGAGGGTGAGCAAGGACATGAAATGCGAATACTCTGGTCCCAGGGCACAAATCATCACCATGTAGGTTAGTTCTGCATTGAGTGTCTTCATGTCAAAGGATGAGCTGCGAAGGTCCTTGACGCAGAGCATGGACTCCTTGACTCTTGCAGCCAGGGCTGGTAGTGACTTGTCAGGGCGCTTCCTGATGCTGAAGAATTCACCATAGGCTACAAAGCAGCTGCTTGCTTTCTGTTGCAGGAAGATGCCTTTAAGGGCTGGCCAGGTGGTAGTGGGGTTGTCCTGTTCTGTGTGGATGTGGACTTGTTGGTTGGGGGTGATGTTGAGCATGAGCTTGCCCACTGCCTTGTCCTGTTTGACATCCCAAGCTGTTTGGTCAGCGCCAGGAGTGGATGGGCGAGTTTCTTTTCCATTGACAAGTCGCCAGAGGTCTTTAGAGCAAAGCAGGGCCTTCATCTCCTCACTCCAAGTGATATAATTTGAGCCATTGAGAGGCTGGATGCATGTAGTGTTAGAGATATGAATGCGCACTCAGCACATTTTGGGTAGTATTCCTTATTTAGATTCTCAGCCACATTGTGGCTCATGTTTACTTTTGTTTTCCTCACTCGGTACATTGTGTTGGAGTTCACTGTCACTTTCCTCAGTTTCTGACAGTGAACTCCAGGTATGTACAGTTAGACTTGCCCCAATAAACTAGTTTCTGACAGTGAACTCCAGCTGAGCACTGCCAGCTGCTAATAGGTTATGAGCCCTGCACTCTAGTCACACTAAATCAATCTAGTTGCCCCACGAAAAATTTTCACCCATCACTCATCCTTACCATTTTGCCCACTATCATGTTGACTGAGCACCACCAACACTCCACACACATTCAGCCTCTCACTGGCACCAACTACATCACATGGAGTGGAGAAATGAAGGTACTCCTGCACTCCAAGGGTCTCTGGCAACTGTTACAATTCTCTTTTCTTCTCTTCACATGCCTCACTTTTCCCTTTACTCTGTCACCCAATCACATCACCCACTGCATGGACACTGTTTCCATTGAGTCATTGTGTCTTACACACAAGACTTCTCTTCATCTTCTTCAACCTTCCATTTCCCATTTGACTCATTCTATTTGACTCATGCTTCATCATTCAATTCCCATTGACTCTTCCTCTATGACTTCTTATCTTGATACGAAACCCACACAGCTTGGTCTGTGTGCACTTCCCTATGTATATAAACCCGAGTACTTAGGCATGTATTCTCCAAGCTAGTCTTGCTCAATCTAGCCTCATTACTCTGGACCCTCAGATCCACCAAGCGAGCCTTGCTCCTTGGCCAGCCATAGCACCTTGAAGCCACCTAGTGACTTTAGTCCTAGTGTGATCCCTATCCTAAAAACTGCTAAGCAACTCTGCTCCAGCAGTTTCACCTCACATCCACTAAACCCTTGACTAGACATTGAGTCTACGTTCAACATTACCCACACCAAACATAACAGTGACTTGTTGATGGAAAGGAAGTCTAGCCCTCTATCTCTGGCCCCAAACAGATCACTTGGGACATCAAGCAAGACAAGGCTGCTGGTGAGCTAATGCTCAACATTGTGCCTGAACAGCGAGTCCACATTCGGGCGGACCAGGACAATCCCACTGCTGCCTGGGCAGCCCTCAAGAAGGTCTTCCTGCAACAGAAGGCCAGTAGCTGCTTTGTCACATATGATGAGTTCTTCAGTATTCACAAGAACCCTGACAAGTCATTACCTGCCCTGGCTGCACAAGTGGAGGAATCTATGCTGTGCATCTAGGATTTGTGCACTTTGACATTTGACATGAAGACTCTGAATGCTGAATTGACCTGTATGGCTATGATTCATGCTCTCGGACCTGACTACTCACACTTTGTCTCATCCCTCACTCTCCTCACCAACCTTGATAAAGACAAGGTGAAGGCTGTATTCCAGACAGAGCCAGTGTGAATGCTGCTCCTTGCAATATGTGAAGCAACAACATAAGAAGTACAAGAACAGGGACAGGAAGCCAGAGCAGACACAGGCAAGCAATACTGAGGTGGTTGAACGAGCCAGAAATGCAAGTCTTTGTTCCAGTGACCCCACTGATCCCTTCTCACCGCTCCAACTTGATGCTGACCATGACTGGAATGCAGACTTGGGGGCCACTTCTCATATGATGCCCCATCATCATTGGCTGTGCAACTACACTCCAAAATGTAGAAATACTCTGTAGGAACTCAGTAAACACTATGTGTATTAGTCTAGATACCTAGACATACCTGTAGGAACTCAGTAAACACTAAAGAACCTACAGTAGGGAAGAAACTCTAGGTATGCGCTATTTTGCTTATGTAATGGGTGGCTGTACCACTATATACCAAATAGGAATAATTCCAACACCAAATGCATCCCAATCAAACTCACTGACAATACTATGGTGTATTCTGCTGGAATTGGGTCAGTGGTGTTTCGGCCAGTAATTGGTAGGAAGAGCTGTCGAGTGGTCGAGTTCACGAATGTCCTACATGTTCCTGACCTGTGGAACAACCTACTTGCTGTCTTGTATCTCACTCATCATGCTGCATTTCATGTCCATATCAATGCAACTCATATGATCTTCTCTTGTGCTCCTGGCAAGCCTCTGTTCGTCACAACCATCAATGGGAACAATGCCACATTTTTAGATGGCACCACTGAGCTTGCAACTGAGTATGCACACACAGCAATAGCAGCACTGCTCAATCTATCACTTTGGCATTGTAGGTTCACTCATCACAACTCCACAGACATCAAGTCTTGGAGTGAAACCTGGTGACTGGGCTGAAGTTGGACAGTAAAGCCTTGCCTGACCCGATCTGTGAACCATGCTTAGCTGGCAAGATGCATGCTAATCCATTCCCTTTGTTGCAAAATCATGCTTCTCAGCCCCTTGAGCTGGTGTACTACAATGTGCATCATGTCCTGTTGGGCATATGCAATCTGTATGTTGTAGTAAGACCTAAGGGCAAAGCATCCCAATGGAGTTTTTGTCTCCATAGTGCTGGACTAACCCCCTGGTATTAACACTGGTACCTTGGCCATATAGCTCAGTGGTTAGAGCACCTAGTATACAACTAGGAGGTCGCTGGTTCAATCCCAGCTCTGGTCATATTTTCATAACATGTCCCATATCCATCTTTCTCTGGGTATCACTACTGGGTCACATTCATCAACGATTACTCTCACTATCAATTTGTGATTCCCATTTGTACCAAATCCGATGTTTTCAACACTTTCAAGCAGTTCAAGGCATTTGCAGAGAATCAGACCGAGCGGAAGATCAAGACACTGCGCAATGACATGGGAGGAGAGTGTATGAGCAATGTGATGCTCAAATTCACCAGCGAGTGTGGCATCCAGCGACAGCACACAGTCTGTGTGCGCCCCCAGCAGAATGGAGTTGCAGAGCATGCCAATCAAGTGTTGTCAGAGCGCATCACTGCTATGCTATATGAGTCCGGCCTGGCTATGGCATTCTGGGGCAAAGTACTGGCAACTCTTGTACATGTCTGGAACAGATGTCCTACGGTGTTACACATATGTGCAGATCCTAACTGTTGAGCGCACACTCAACAAGTGGTGAAAGACTATCAAAAGCAAAGAAATCTCACTATCTCTTTGGGGACTTGTAGACAGGAAGAAACTATGTGTAGATTGCACAGAACTAACTGGAGAGAGTACAAGTACATGGCATGTATAAATACCTAGGCAGAGCTGTACACAATTCAGGGCAAACGTGAGATACCTAGTATGAATTTGGGGAGATGTGTAACTGTGAATGGATGTGGCATAGAGGAGTAAGCATCCAGAGACAGGGGAAGTGTAACCATGATCAAATTAGGAAGGTGTAAGTCACGTTGCTCCAAAGAGAGAACGTGAGAAAGTGAAGTGGCATGACTGCAATCAATGGTAACATGGAAACCGAAAGACGACTTATCCAGCTACAGAAATGAAGGGAAAGCCAGGTATGAGTGATCATCTAGCCAGGGGCTATCTGATCCCGGAATACAGTAATACTGAGAAGAGAAATTGAGCACATAATCAAAAGGAAGGAAGAGAGAGGAATCTGCCTGTCACTCTAAGTTTGTAACAATACCCTTGGTGTAGATCAGAGGCACCGACTCAGATATCATTGTCCTGACTGGAGTAGAACTTCTCACTGGTGCCATCATTGGCATGTGGATCTGGTGTTGACGTTGGCAAACAGAAAGGGTCTGAATGTCTGGCAGGGCCACATTGAGGGCAAAAGCATTGTGGACAAGCATATTGGGGATGTCCTGGAGCAGGAAGGTGGCAGTAAGGGCAGCGGTAGTGTCAACAATTGGATCTATAGTGAGTAGTGGCTCCGCAAGTGAAGCAAAGCAACTGGCCCCTTTGAGATGTCCTAGACTTAGAGGGGGAGGATTGATTGGAGGAGCTCTCTCACTGATCCTCATCATATGGTCCACCAGGGGTTGAGCTTGATTCCTCGGCACCTCATTCATTGTGAGTAGGACTAGAACAAACCAATTTTGGAGAGAAGCGAGCTTGTCTGGTGTAAACTCTGAAATGGGTGGGTTGGGGGGGTGGGATTGGGATTAGCAGGTGGTTGGAGTCAGGAGTGTTGGGGTCTGGTCGGGGAGTGTCTGGACAAACTGGGACAAAGTTATGTGGCTGGGTAGATATCCATGGGGTGGTTGGTTGTGTCAAATGTCCTGGGGAAAGTTCTCCATTCCCAGTGGTTCTATCCATGTGAACCCAGCAGTCGGGGGAGCCAGAGGCATCTGGAAACAGGTAAAAGTGTCACTCATCCTTGGTAAAGAGGGAGAGGCAGAGTTGGAGATGTGGGAGAACCAACTCCCAGGGGAGGTCACAAATCACCCATGGAAGTCCTGCAAGTAGAGCGAGGTCACCGATCGTTTCTCATACAGAAGAGACAGATGAGCAGGCAACTTTGGCATTGACTTCCACCTGAGTACCTTCTTTGTATGAGAGGCAAGGGAGAAGGGCAATGAGAGATCATTGGGTGATAAAATAAAATCCAGAGAGGTGAATGATGAGCAGCAAGTAAAAGGACTCCTGAAAGAAGGGAATATCTTCTAGTGCACAAACAACAGTAGGATCTTGTAAAAGGTCAAACAAAAGATTGACCAGTTGAGGGCAAGCAAGATGATTGAGGCATAAAGGCAGATTATCTCCCACAGTCAAGGGGTGAGACAGGGGTTGCATAGGTAGGATAGCATTATGTAAGTGCCTGCCGATCAGCTGGTGATGAGGTAAATCAGAGAGAATAAAATCTAAATATTGCCAAAAGGGGTGGATATCAAAAGGGGTAGACGAATGTGGGGGGTCACCAGGTGTTTCCCAAGGCTGATCCCCACCCTGCATCATTTTCATTGGCCGCATCAGGGAACTCAATGGAGAAACACCATGCTTGTGCACAGTTGATGATAAGAGTAGGGACCGGCAGTTGGTCCTGGATGAGCTGGTCCCAATTCTGGGAATGATGTTGGTAGATGATGACAGCAGGGGTGATGGTGTATCAGGTGTTAACATGTCAGGAGATTAGGCAGTGGTGAGAGTCCCACAAACAGAGAAGAACTACAAACAAAGGTAAAAGGACTAGAATAGAAGAAATGAGAAGAAAGGCAACAAGGAAAGGGGAAAGAGAAAACATGTCAGTATTTAACTAGGGGATCAGGGTGTGCTACATTCTCTTTCTTCTTTGGCCAGTTGGGGGGAAATCCTTGGGTTGCACAGCTTTAAATGCCTGAAGGAGTTCATGGGAATCTGTCAGATTGCATTCCAGTTCCCAGGTATTTCAGCAGATGAATAACCCTTCTATTGGATCAAGTATTGCCTTCATGCTGCAGTACCTCGATGAGCAAGAATTTGATCTACCTCATATTGGTCTTCTCCATTGATATGCTCAAGCAGAGGGTTGATATAATTGGGTCTGTGTTCTGTGGTTTCCTTATAGGGATATAACAAATTGGCATGGAACACCAGGTGTATTTGCCAAGTCAAAGGAAGTTTAAGCTTGAAGGTGACTGGGGATAGGACTTGGGTGATTTCAAAAGGGCCTTCTCTCCTTGGGGAGAGTTTTCTGGAGGCATAGTGTAGCTTTAGATTGCAGTTGTCAACCATACCTTATCACCCACTTTCCATAATTTGTAAGATGACTGGACTCTCTCTGTCATAGCCTGTCATGCCACCTGATGGGCTTGCTGTGCTTCTTCTTGGGCTTTATTGAGAATAGTAAGCCATTGCTCGAGGGTAGGCAGGAAGGTTTGTCTGATGGCCAGATACGCCCTTGGTTCATAACCCATCATTAGTGAGAAAGGGGTCTGCTTGGTCATGGAGTAGACTGTGGAATTGTGCGTGAATTCTGCCGTGGAGAGGAGATTGGACCAGGTGTGAGGTTGTCCTTGGCAAATGATCTGAAGGTAAGTTTCCAATTCCTGATTGACACATTCAGTTTTCCCATCAGTTTGGGGATGGTAAGCAGTGGAAAGGGTGAGATCATATTGTAGGAGGCAGGAGAGTTCCCTGGTGAATGCAGAAATGAATTGGGGACCTTGATTGGAGATACATTTGTTGTGCAGGCTGAATTGTGGGAACACATGTTTGAAAAAGAGGGCTGCTACCCCAGCAGTGTCAATGGACAAATGACATGGGAGGAAAATTACCCCCTTTGTAAGACCATGGTTGATCACAACCAGCACAGAATCAAACCCTGCAGACAGTGGGAGAGCGGTGATAAGATCCATGGAAAGTTGCTAGAACAAGTGAGTGGCAGCTGATGGGATAGGGGCCAATGGGGGAACAGTCAGGTGCATGAGCACCTTGTTGGCCTGACAGACCGTACAGCCAGTGACAAAATGCCAGAGGAAAGTGGAGAGGCCTGGCCACCAGTAATCCTGCTGTGTCAGATGGAGTAGGCAGAAAAAGCCACCATGTCTCTCAGCTGCAGATTTGTGGAGGGCATGAATGAGAGGGAGGTGGGCTGACTCAGGGACATACAGGCGGTCATGAAAATAGAGTAATCCACCTGTGAACCACCAATCCTGACAACATGTCTGAGGTAACAGGGAGTGACCCTGGTCCAAGGCTGCCAAAATGTCAACCACCAATAGGTTGGAAGGTGTGGAGGAAGCAATCTTATCAGCAAGGGCAATGTCCAGCATGCAGACAAAATGAGCTGTGGACAACAAGGTGACGTCCTGGTTATCATCCTGAACATCCACGCTCGGAAGGTGGGACAATGCGTCTGCTGGGCTCATAGCAGTATCCGGGGCATGGTGGAATACTAGATTGAAATCCTGCAGGAATAACATCCAGTAAGCCTGTTGTCAAGACAACTTGTGTGGCTGTTTGAAATAGGCAAGATTTTTGTGGTTGGTTACAATGGTGACTTTATGGGAGGTGCCAGTAAGATAGTGATGCCATTCTTCCAAAGTGTGAATAACTGCAAGCAACTCTCAGTCATAGATATCATAGTTGTGCTCTTCAGGGGCAAAAGTATTTGAGAAGTACAAGCAGGGATGGAGATCACCGTTGGCATCTTTCTGCATAAGGACCACCCCTGATGCCACGATGGAAGTGTCTGTCATAAACCAAAAGGGGTTTGCCAGGTCAGGAAGGCAAAGGACTGGCTGTTTAGTAAAGGCTTCCTGGAGGGTGAGGAATGCCTGCTGGCAATCTGAGGACCAATCCCAAGGGGCATTTTTCTTAGTCAGGTCATACAGGGGGCGACAGAGGGCAGAGAAGTTTGGAATGAACTTTCAATAGAAATTGCAAAAGCCAACAAAAGATCATACAGCTTTCACTGATTTCGGAGGTATCTAGTCATATATAGCAGAACGTTTGGTAGGGTCTAGTGTCACTTGTCCTGGACAGACAATCATTCCCAGGTATTCCACCTTGGTCACATTGAGAAAGCATTTGGACAATTTCAGAAAGAGATTGAGTTTATGCATACACTGGAGAACACATTGCATTCGATTATTATGATCCTGCTGATTGTCAGAGTGGATGATGAGGTTGTTCATGTAGATGATAAGCCATCCTTCTGCTATCATGTCACAAAAGATATCATCCATTAAAGCTTGGAAGGTGGGGGAGGAGTTACACATGCTGAAGAACATGACTAGGGGTTCAAAGAGACCAAAAGGGGTGATAAAGGCAGCTTTCCAGGTGTCCAATGGTTTGATGCAGACATTGTTATACCCCCAGCAGATGTTCATCTTGGTAAAGATTGTAGACCCCCTGAGTTTGTCTATTAGTTCTGAGATCAAAGGAAGTGGATATACATTTTTAATGGTATGTTCATTGAGATATCTATAGTCTTGACAAGGTCGTAGTCCTCCATCCTTTTTCTGAATGAAGAAGAAGGGGGAGGCTTGAGGTGATTTGGAGGGTTTGATCTTTCCTGACTTTAGATGTTTGTCAATGAATGCCTTGCATGCTTCCATTTCTTTTGGGTTTAATGGATATATTTTTGCAACTTTAGACATGAAGGAAGGGATGAGGTCAATGGCATGATCATATGGTCTGTGTGGAGGAAGCTCACCTGGTGTTGGTTCACTAAAGATGTCTTGGTAAGCTCGATATTCTGGTGGTAGAGGCTGTTCCTTTTCCTGGTTTTGTTGGGCCAGCTCCATGGAGATGGTGAGCTTTCCAATTCTATGGAGGAGGGCTTTTTGGAATTGCTCCTCATTACAAATTTCTGGATCCAGGTTTAGATATTGCAGAAGGTATCATTGAGAGGTATGATCTTGGTTTGTTGTTACTGGCAGTCGATCGGGGAGAGTGATCATCCCTGTTGCCCAGTCTATTTCAGGATTCTTTTTGTGTAACCAATTGATCCCGAGAATGACCCCTTCATTTCCATAGTCAATGACTAAGAAGTGTTGATCCTCTGTAAGTTCTCTGATTGTTAGGGTTAGTGTGACGTAATGGTGGATCATTCCATTTCAGTTGTCTGTTCCATCCATGTTGTGTGCCTAGATCAGGACGTTTAGGCAAATCATGCACCATTGATTTGCTTGTGTGAGATGCTTATTAACAAAACATCCAGTGGCTCCACTATCGACTAGCACAGTTGCTGCAATGGTTCGGGTGGCTCCAAGTTCATTCAGGTGAATGGGGAGTTTGATTGCTCTAGAGTAGATACTTGATACAAATACAGGAGTGACAGTATGAGGAAGAGAAGACATTGCTACTTCCCTCCTCCTTAAACCTGAGTCATTGCTGGTGTGAGTCACACAGACTTGTTCCGCTGGTTCCAGTGCACAGAGTTTCAGGATGCAAAGTAGTTCGTCATGAGGGAGATCTGTGTTCTGGATGAATTCTCTGAGAGTGTCCATTAGGTTAGCTTCTATAGCATTTACTCATTGTTTCTGAGGGAAACAATGGGTCTTAGGGTCTCTCTTGTGATTGGTGGATTGGCATCCGACTCTGTGACAGACAAAGCATTTGTTGTTCTTCATATGCTCTGCCCATTCCACCAGAGTGAGGCAGATTGCATCTATGTCCATAGTATTAGGGTCTCATGGAGCACGTGAAGTTTCTCCATAAGAGAGGGAGAGAAATCATTTGGGATTGTGAATCCTCCTCAGCCTTAGCAAGTTCTCATTGAACCATTGTGCTGCACCCAGCCATTTGTCCCAGGTCTCGGGTTGAGGGTTTAAGTGTTGGCGATGTGATTGTGCACTCAGTGCATTTTGGGTAGTTTACCTGATTTAGATTCTCAGCCACATTGTGGCATAGTGTTTGTGTTTGTTTCGCTCTCTCAGTACTTTGTGTGGGAGTCCACTGTCACTTTCTTCAGTTTCTGACAACAGACTCCAGGTATGTATAGCTAGACTCGCTGCAATACATAGTTTCTGACAATGGACTCCAGCTAAGAGATTCCAGCTGCTAACAGGTTATGAGCCCTGCGCTCTAATCGCACCCAATCCATTTTTACCACCATATGAAAACTTTCCACCAACAGCTCACACCCCATCTCACTCTCCCACATTCACTCTCCACTCTGCAACAACCACCACCATGTCTTCTGAGGCCCACCAGCACTCCACTCGTTTCCAGCCTCTCACTTGCTCAAACTATATCACATGGAGCGAGGAGATGAAGGCCCTTCTCCGCTCTAAAGGCCTCTGGCACCTTGTCGACAGAAAGGAAACCTGCCCTTCTACTCGTGGCACAGAACAAACAGCCTGGGATGTCAAACAGGACAAGGCTGCAGGTGAGCTGATGCTCAACATTGTACCAGACCAGTGAGTACACATCTGCATGCACCAGGACAACCCCACTGCTGCCTGGGCAGCCCTCAAAGGTGTCTTCGTGCAACAGAAGGTGAGCAGCCGCTTTGTGGCACATGACAAGTTCTTTGGCATTCACAAATGCCCTGACAAGTCACTCCCAGCCTTAGCAGCAAGAGTGGAAGAGTCTATGCTCTGAATCAAGGATCTTCACAGCTTGTCCTTCAATATGAACACCATTGATGCAGAACTGATCTGCACGGCAATGATCCATGCTCTGGGGCTGGAATACTCCCAATTCATCTTGTCTCTCGCCCTGCTCACAGACCTGGACAAGGACAAAGTCAAAGCCACATTCCAGACTGAGGAAATCAATCGATGTCCTCACTCAGACACCATGACATCTCCTCCTGTACATTCTGCCCTCTCCACCTCTCCTGTAGGCTGCACATGCCCTGCAAACGTGCCCTACTCTTTCTGCCAGAGGCCTGGGCATTGCTAGTGTGAGTGCCACCCCTTGCAATACGTGAAGAGGCAACACAAGAAGTACAGGAACAGGGACAGGAATGCAGAGAAGCCACAGGTGAACAATGCTGAGGTTGCTGAACATGCCAGAAATGCAAGTCTTTGCTGCACTGACCCCACTGACCCCTTCTCTCTGCTACAACTTGATGCTGACTATGACTGGAATGCAGACTCGGAGGCCACTTCTCATATGATGCCCCATCGTCATTGGATTCACAACTACACTCCAAAATGCATCCCAATCAAACTCACCGACAATACCATTGTCTATTCAGCAGGAGTGGGTTCAGTGGTGTTTTGACCTGTGATAGGTGGAAAGAGGTGTTGAGCTGTCAAGTTTACCAATGTGCTACATGTCCCTGATTTCTGCAACAACCTCCTCACTGTGTTATACCTCACTTGCCATGCATCCTTTATCATCCATATCAATGCTACTCACATGACCTTCACTTGCCCCCCTAGTACACCTCTGTTCGTTGCGAGCATCAATGGAAGCAATGCCACATTCTTGGATGGTATGACTGAGCCAGTGACTGAGTATGTACATGCTGCAACCACAGTTCCACTCAACCTGTCACTTTGGCATTGCCAGTTCACTCACCACAACTATGTAGACATCAAGTCTCTCTCTGAGCAGAACATGGTCACTGGATTGAAGCTTGAGAGCAAGGCTTTACCCAATCTGGTTTGTGAGCCATGCAAAGTAGGCAAGATGAGTGCAAACCCTTTCCCTTCATCTCACTCTCAGGCATCTCACCCACTTGAGCTCATGCACTCAGATGTGCACCATGTCCCACATGTGTCCTTTTCAGGCTATCGCTACTGGGTGACATTCATCAACAATTACTCACGATATCACTTTGTTCTGCCCATTTGTGCCAAATCTGAGGTTTTTGATGCATTCAAACAATTCAAGGCATTTGCTGAGAACCAGACTGAGTGGAGGATTAAGACACTGCACGACAACAAGAGAGGTGAATATATGAGCAATGCAATGCTCAAGTTCATCAACGAGTGTGGCATCGAGCACCAGCACACAGTCCGAGCATGCCTGCAGCAGAACAGTGTTGCAGAGCGCACCAACCACATCCTATCTGAGCACATTACAGCAATGTTGCACTAGTCTGGACTCACAATGTCATTCTGGGGCAAAGCACTCACAGCCTTGGTCCATGTCTGGAACAGGTGCCCTACAGCTGCAGTGGACAATGCAATGCCCTTTGAGCTCTGGCATGGGCGCAAGCCAGACATGTCCTACCTCTGTGTCTGGGGAGCAACTGCCTATGTGCACATCCAGAAGGACAAACACAATGCATTGCACCCTCACTATGAGAAATGTATATTCATTGGCTATCCTGATGGCTACAAAGGTTGGAAATTCTATAATCCCACTACTAAACATACAGTGATCTCCAAATACACTGACTTCAATGAGCGCATCATTCCCTCACTGCCCACTGCCATTGCAGATCCACAGAGTGCCGCCTTGCTGCCGGATGCTCCCCCCTCTACTTCATATGTGTCACCTGTAGATGCTGTTGTAGATGATGATGATTCGGAGATATCTGGAGTTCTCCATCCTGGGGGGGCACCTGATCCTGATGAGGAGCAGGATGTCGATCCTAAAACTCTGATTGCAGCACCAGCACCTTTGCCTGACAGACCTATGACACCACCTCCACATCCACCTGCACTAGAGCCACAGCCAAGTCCAGTCAGCATCAGAGCTTGCCTGCCTCACTGGAATTGCCAGTGACCATGGGTGTGGTGGAAACTGAGCCCAGCTCAAATTGATCCAGTCGATGATTCTGACAGCAAGGATGAGGAAGAAGCAGATAGTGTGCAGTGCTTCACTACAAGCACTGCCCACCCTAGGTCACTCAAGGAGGCAATGAAGCAAGAGGATGCTGCAGAATGGAGACAGACTGCTTTGGACGAGCTCACAGCCCATAGGATGAATGGCACATTGAAGCTTGTGCCACAGCCAAAGGATCATCCAGTGATAGGTTCAAAGTGGGTATTCACCAAGAAATATCATGCTGATGGCTCATTTGAGAGGTACAAGGGCCAATTGGTCGCACAAGGCTTCTCCTAGCGACCTGGCTTCAAGTATCTCGAGGTATTTGCCCCCACAGTGCACCCTCCAACCCTTCATGTCATCCTGGCCCTCACTGCTATCAAGGATCTCCATCTTGTTACGAAAATGCGACCAGAGCTGGGATTGAACCAGTGACCTCCTAGTTGTATACCAGGTATCCTAACCACTGAGCTATATGGCTGAGGTACTAGTGTTAATGCCAGGGGGGTTAGTCCAGCACTATGGAGATGAAAACTCCATTGGGATGCTTTGCCCTTAGGTCTTATATTATGCCCTTAGGTCTTACTGCAACACAAGATTGCACATGCCCAACACACCTCTGGTCTGTTGACATCTCAAATACATATCTGAATGGTGAGATGGACTGCAATGTCTATATGGAGCAGCCAGAGGGATTCACAGAAGGAGATCCTAAGGAGACTGTCTGTTTGCTGCAGAAAGCACTCTATGGCACCAAACAGGGTGGAAACTGCTGGAATCGCAAGATGTGCACCACACTGGATTTGCCTGGATTCATCCAGACTTACTCGGACACAGCTGTCTATATTTACACTCGAGGTGATGTCCACATCATTCTGCCTGTGTTCATCAATGATATGACATATGCATTGAAATCTCTTGATGAAATCAAGCAGGCCATTGCTGATCTCAGCAAGCATTTCAAGCTGTGCAACCTTGGACCCACTACAGAGATCCTGAGCATCAAAGTCAATCAGGATTGCTCCAAGTGCACCTTAACCATCTCTCAACAACAGTACTGCATTGACATGCTGTCGTGATTTGGTTTGGCAGACAATAAGCCCGTCTCCACTCCAATGGATCCTGGTCTTTGCCTCTCGCGCAAGCAGAGCCCTAGGAATGTAGAAGAGTGCACATTTATGTGCTGTTACGATTCCTTTTGTTCCTCTTCACACGCTTCATTTTTCCTTCACGTTTTCACCCGATCACATCGAACGCTACATGGACACCGTTTCTCTTGAGTCATCGTGTCTTATACACGAGACTTCTCTT
>JBBPLS010000361.1:0-22019 GCA_038089895.1 Boletellus ananas | reverse complement strand
GTTACATGCCCTTTATATATGTTACATAAAGCGGAGTTATAACTCTAAACATGAGTCATGTTGAGTCATATTGACTCACATCGACTCACAATCAATCATGTGATATAGTGTGACTCACTCTGAGTCATATTGAGTCATGGTGACTCATAGTGACTCATGATGACTTGTGATTGTTGAAGAGTGTACCTGATTATGTAATGCACTGCCTCATGACTCATACTGAGTCATGCTGTGTAGATCTCTTAATGAATCATAGACCTTAGTCTGATTAGGTTTAGGATCACTAATCTGGATGACTACCAAGTGTTATTAGTACTTGGTATTACCTTTATTACCATAGTTTTCCTATGGTAAACCGGAAGCTAACCGGAGGATCCAGATTAACTTTTAGTATGATTAGGAGTGTAGAACTCCTTAATCTTCGTCAGTTTCTACCTGTCTATGAGTCCTCGAGAGGATAGTGTGATCCCTCAACCTTCACTAGTCTCACACCACTTGTTGAGTGTGTGCTCGACAGTTAGGATCTGTGCGCACATGTAACAAAAGAACTAACTCATCCCTCTACCCCTGCTATTTAGCAGTAGGGCAAGAACCCCTCAAAACACAGCTTACAGAGTCCCTGAATCCAGTGATGAGGACTACATCCCCCACAAAGAAGAACACTATTACTCCAAGATAGAACATTGGTGATCTCCTTCTTCTCCTCCCACCTCTCAACAAATCTCTGGCCAACCACCATCAAACCCCTTGTTTGGACAATGAAGGAGGTGACCATCTGTCACTCCAGAAAATATCCAAGCATCCCCTGGAAGACTAGCCCCCCTATTATTAACTTGAGGAGACTCTGAGGACATAGACGTCTTTACCAACACAACCACCCCCATCCAGGCAACTGAGTCCTCATCTCAGATCAATATCATCCTAGATCCTGACATACTGATGCCTCCCTCATCAGCACAACCTGACCCTCCCAAAGAACAAGAGAACAGGAAGACTGAATGATATGCCAGTCTCCCTGCCGACTTCTCTAGAGAAGCCTCTGATGCCTCATGATGGCTTGCCTCTATGGAAGCATACTTCACCATAAATGATCATATCTATGATGATGGCACATCCAAAATCCTCACTACTCTCAACAAAATGAGTAAAAGAAGAGGTGGAGTGTTTGCTGAGAGTGGTATTCCAAAGCACTGATCTCAACCTGGGCTTTATTTCATCAATACCTTTGTCCTGGTGAGAGAAAAGGAGAGAGCTCACAATGATCTCTATGAGATGAAACAGCTTGATTTTCCAGAGCCAAGCAAAAGTAGGATGCCTCCACACCTGAAAAGAGGAAATTTTGATGCCTATGCCACTACCTTCAGACTGAAGGTAGGAAAGAGTGGCCTTACTAAATCCTAATTGACATCCTATGAAGAGGAGTTGATTCAAAGTTGGTCAACATGATGGCTACACTGAACCCACAACCAGAACACTGGGACACCTGGTTGACCTTCACTCAATGGTTCAATGAAAACTTGTTATGACTCAGGAGAATTTGTGACCCTAAGAAATTCCTCCCTCTTTCTTATGGAGGATCCTCATGACCCACTAGGGATCCCAATGCAATGGATGTTGACACTATTTGCCTTACCCCTGTGGAAAGAGCTGAGTATATGAAGAACAACAAATGTTTCATTTGTCATCATATAGCATGCTGATCCACCAATCACAAAGGAGACACTAGACCTCATCACTTCCCTCAGAAATAGCAAGTGAATACCATTGAAGCCACCCAAATGGATGCCTTAGGAGAGTTCATCCAGAACACTGATCTTCTTTGGGAGGAACTACTCCACATCTTAAAGCTTTGTACTCTGGAATCCACAGAACAAGTCCATGCAGTTTGCACCAACAATGATTTGGGCTTTAAAGGAGGAGGGAAGTAGCAATGTCTTCTCCTCCTCATACCATCACTCCTGTATTTGTATCAGGTACCAACTCTAGAGCAATCAAACTCTCCATTTACCTGTATGAACTCAGAGCAACCTGAAACATTGCAACCACTGCTCTTGTTGATAATGGAGCAACAGGATGCTTTATCAACAAACATCTTACACAGGCCAATCACTAGATGATGATCTGCTTGAAAACACCTATCAAAGCACATAATATATGTAGATGGGACCAAAAATTGAAATGGCATGATCCACCATTACATCACCCTAACCCTGAAGATTGGAGAACTCTTAGAAGATCAACATTTTTTTGTCATTGATTGTGGGCATGAAGGTGCAATCCTCGGAATTAATTGGTTACGAGAATGAAATCCGAAAATAGATTGGGCAACTGGGACCCTAACACTTCCTGACCATCATATGACATTACCAAAACAAGATCACTTGCCCCAGAGATACCTCCTCCAATATCTCAACATCGATCCAGAAATCCAAAATGAGGAGAACTTTTGCACCACTCTCCTCCATCAGATCAGGAAGCTCACCATTTCCACTGAACTGGCCTAACAAACACTGGGAGAAGAATGTCCTCTGCCAAAAGAATACCATGCTTTTCAGGATGTATTTAAGGAGCCAATAGCTAGAGAACTTCCCCCTCACAGGCCATACAACCATGCAATCGACCTTACCCCATCTTTCATGCTCTGAGTTGCCAAGGTGTACCCCTTGAACCCCAAAGAAATGGATGCTTGTCGGGCACTCAGAGATGAACATCTAAAATCTGGGAAGATCAAACCATCTAAATCTCTCCAAGCTTCACCTTTCTTCTCTGTGCAGAAAAAGGATGGTGGCCTATGACCCTGCCAGGATTACAGATACCTCAATGAGCATACTGTCAAGAACACCTATCCACTTCCCCTGATCTCCGAGTTAATGGACTGTCAAGTCCAGTCTTTCTCAGCTCTACTCCAGTCAGTCAGAGGTACAGGAGACAAGGGGATGGGATGGTGGGTACAGAGTTGGGTCAGAGCAGGGAGGACTTTGGCTTCAGCAATGTGGCTAGCATGCTGTGCCTCTGTACATTCGTGTCCTCATATTTCAGAGGGTGGGATAAAGAGTATCGGAGATGGAATCCAATGGAGTTCAGAGGAGAAGAGACTTAGGTGATATTCAAACTGAGGTATTACATCAGAGAGACCAGGCTTTATATACAGAGGATGGAAGCAACTTATTAATGGAGAAATGTAGATTGGTAAGTGATCAGTAAGCATAAACCCTCGGAGTTATACTCCGGAGACATGAAAGCCCAAGCTGTGCTTCGTGTAGTGAGCACAGCAACGGGAGAGTTCTACATGCGATGTCAAAGTAAAATGGAGAAAACACGAAAGGAGAAAGTAGAGACAAGAGGAACGAAAAGACAAGTCTAGAAGTGGAGTTTGATGGAGTTAGTCTGGAGCACCGGAGTTGAACTTAGGGATATGACATGGACAAACTTCAGGGATCTACCATTTTTACCAAAATGGATATCAGCTGGAGGTATAACAATGTCTGCATCAAACCTTTGGACATGTGGAAGGCAGCTTTCATTATACCTTTTGGTCTCTTTGAGTCACTGGTCATGTTATTTGGCATGTGCAATCCTCCCCCAACCTTCCAAGCACTCATGGACGATGTGTTCCACGATATGGTTATGGAAGGATGGCTCATCATTTACATGGATGACCTGATCATCCACTCCAGCAATCCAGCCAAGCATCACCTCCACACCCAGTGAGTTCTCCAATGTATGAGAGAGAACCATCTCTTCCTCAAACTCTCCAAATGTTTCTTCAACATATTGGAGGTGGAGTATTTGGGCATGATTGTTCATCCCAGACAAATCACCCTGGATCTGGCCAAATTGTCAGCTATTTGTAATTGGTCCCCTCCCAAATCTATCAAGGCCATACAGTCATTTATTGGCTTTTGCAACTTCTACCAGAAGTTCATCCCCAACATCTCCACCCTTTGCTGCTCTCTTCATGACCTCACCAAGAAAAATGTCCTGTGGATCTGGTCACCTGACTGCCAACAGGCCTTTACCACCATATGGGACACATTTACCAAACAACCCATATTTTGTTTACCTGATCCATCTGCCCCTTTCTGGGTCATGACTAATGCATCCCTTGTGGCGTTAGGAGCTGTCCTCATGCAGAAAGACACCAATGGGGATCTCCACCCCTGTTCTTGTTTCTTGAGGACGTTTGCCCCCAAGGAATGCAACTACAACATTTATGATTGAGAATTGTTAGTGGTCATCCATGCATTGGAGGAATGGTGCCATTACCTCACTGGTACCCCCCACCAGGTTACCATTATTACCAACCATAAGAACTTGGCCTACTTCAAACAACCACACAAGCTGTCTCACCATCAAGCTTGTTGGATGTTATTCCTGCAGGATTTTGATCTTTTCTTCCAACAAACCCCAGGAACTGCTATGGGGCCAGTGGATGCCCTTTCTCACCTCCCAGATGTTGATGTCCACGATGATAATCAGGATATTACCTTACTCTCGCATGACCACTTCATCCATGCTCTGGATATTGCCCTCATTGATAAGATCATGTCCTCCACCCCCTCTGATCCTTTGGTTATTGATGCCTGGCTGTCTTGGACCAGGAACACACTCTCCTCCCATGAGCCACCTGATCTGGCTGGTGGTTCACCGATGGCCTCCTGTACTTCTATAACTGCCTCTACATCCCAGAACCTGCTCATATGTCCCTGGTCCACACACTCTATGAGTCACCAGCAGGGAGCTACAGGGGTTTCTTTTGCCTGCTTCACCTCGTGCAACACAACTTTTGATGGCCTAGAC
This sequence comes from Boletellus ananas, assembly GCA_038089895.1. Classification (NCBI taxonomy): domain Eukaryota; kingdom Fungi; phylum Basidiomycota; class Agaricomycetes; order Boletales; family Boletaceae; genus Boletellus; species Boletellus ananas. The sequence goes on along the minus strand of JBBPLS010000361.1, from coordinate 17,219 downwards.
TCTCCACTTTTCTTTGTCACTTTGTTGTGGGTTGTTCTGTCTGCCAGGCCAACAAAGTGATCACTCACCCTACCGTGCCACCCCTCTCCCCCATTCTGTCAGTAGCAACTTGCCCTTTCCAGCAGATCTTGGTTGACCTTGTCACCACATTACCCTTGTCCTCAGGTTTTGATTCTGTTTTGGTCATGGTTGACCATGGCCTCACAAAGGGGGTAATTTTCCTTCCCTGTCACTTCTCCATCAATGCAGCAGAAGTCACCATTTTATTTTTCAAACATGTCTTCCCTTGCTTTGGCCTCCATGACTGCTGCATCTCAGATTGCAGCCCTCAATTCACCTCGGCTTTTGCAAGAGAACTATCCCACCTCCTGCAATATGATCTCACCCTCTTCACCACCTATCATCCACAAACTGATGGAGAAACCAAACAGGTCAACCAAGGATTGGAAACCTACTTCCGTATCTTCTGTCAAGGCAACCCCCACATATGGTCAGACCTTCTTCCTATGGCAGAATTCACACACAATTCCACAGTACACTCAGTGACCAAGCAGACCCCTTTCTCACTAATGATGGGTTATGAACCTAGAGCATATCCCGCCATCGGACAAACATTCCTACTAGCCCTAGAGCAATAGCTTACAATTCTCAATAAAGCCCAAGAGGAAGTGCAGCAGGCACATCAAGTGGCATGACAGGCTATGACAGAAAGAGTCCAATCATCTTACAAACTGTGGAAAGTAGGACATAAGGTTTGGTTAGACAATTGAAATCTCAAACTACACTATGCCTCCAAGAAGCTCGCCCCTCACTGAGAAGGCCCCTTTGAAATCACCCAAGTTATCTCCCTGATTACCTACAAGCTCAAATTACCTCCTACTTGATGAATACACCTTGTCTTCCACACAAATCTGTTACATCCATATAAGGAAACTGCAGAACATGGACCTAATTACATTAACCCACCACCTGAGCAGGTAGATGGAGAAGACCAATATGAGGTAGATCAAATTCTTGCTCACTGAGGTACCACAGCATGGAGGCAATACCTGATCCAATGGAAGGGTTACTCATCTGCTGAAAACACCTGGGAACTGGAATGCAATCTGACAGATTCCCATGAACTCCTTCTGGCATATAAGGCTGCATGGCCTAAGGAATTTCCCTCCATCAGTCAAAGAAGAAAGAAAACGTAGTACCTCACCTCTTCACCATAAATACCATCATGTTTTCTCTCTCCCTCTCTTTGGTCACATTTCTTTTGATTTTCCTTGTCTGCCTTTTTATTCCTTTCTTTGTAGTTCTTTTCTGCCTTTGGGACACCCATTGCCGCCTCATCTCACACCACACCAACATCTACTACACCCTCACCCCTGCAGCTGTCGTTTACCAGCAGCCACCTTCCCAGAATTGGGATCTACCCAGCCAGGACCACCCCATCACCCCTCAGTTGACAATTGACCACACTAACATGTGGTGCTTCTCAATTGAATTCCCTGATTTGGCTGACAACAATGATGCAGGGTGGGGTGCTGCACAAGGAAACATGTGGTGATCCTCCTATCCCATTTGTTAATTTTGATACATATCCTTTTTGGCGTTACTTAGATTCCATTCTTTCTGATCTACCTACCTATCAACCAATTGGCAGACATCTACATGACACTATCATACCTATGCAACCTCTCTCTTGTCCTCTGGTTGTTGGAGATAATCTGCCTCTATGTCTCATTGTCTCACTTGCCCTCAGTTGGTTGACTTTCTGTTTGACCTGCTTGGAGATCCTGCTGTTGCTTTTGCACTAGAAGACATCCTGTTCTTCCAAGAATCCACCTATCTCCCACTAATAATTTGTCTCTCTGGATTCTATTTTATTACCCAGTGATCACTTGTCACCCTTCTCCCTCACCTAGCCTATGTAGAGGGGAATTTAGTCAATGTCAATGCCAAAATTGCCTGCTCCTCCATTGCTTTGGCAAGAGAAATGATTGGAGACCTCACCCTTCTGGCAGGACTCCCATAGGCAGTTCACAATCTCCCCTGGGAGCTCATCCTACCACACCTCCAACTCTGTCTGTCTCTCCTCTCAAATGACAAACAATGGTTCTACCTGTCCACTACAGAACAATGGGTTTACATGGGTTGAACCAATAGGGATAGAGAACTTTCCTCAGAACATCCAACACAACCAACCAGCCCGCAGGTATCTACCCTACCACATAACTTTGTCCCAATTCATCCAGACACTCTCTGACTAGACCCCTACATGCCAGATTCCATGTGAGCCCCCATCCCGGTTCCACCACCTAGATCCACTCACCCTTAAGTTTACAACAGACAAACTTGATTCTCTTCAAAGTTGGTTCACTCTAGTCCTCAAAGCAATGAACACCACACCAGCGGATCAAGTGCTACTCCTGATGGATCAGATGATGCACATCAGCAGGAGAGCTCTGTCGATCTCTCCTTCCCCTCTCAGTCTAGCTCATCTAGAAGGGGGCAGTCACTTTGCTTCACCTGCAGGTCCACTCATCACTACAGATCTAATTATCGACACTACTGCTACCCTTACTGCCACATTTCTGCTCCTGGGCATCCCCAATATGCTTGTCCATAACACCTTTGCCCTCAATGTGGTGATCCTGGACACTCAACTCCTTTCTATTCGTGCCTGGCCGGAGAAGACTTTATGCCAGTGATGACACCAGTAAGGAGTACCACTCCAGTGGGGACCCAGTCTGAGCCAGTGTCTCAACCCAACAACAGGGGTATTGTTACAAATATAGAACAGCAGGTGGATTTGTCTCCATATCTTCCCTTTGATTATGTGCTCAACCTCTCTTCTCAGTATTATCAAGTCCCTGGATCAGACAGCCCCTGGCTGGATGATCACTCATACCTGGCATTCCCATTTGATCCATAGCCAAATGAGTTGTCCTTTGGTTTCTATGTTACTGCTGATTGTAGTCGCACTACTCTTCTTTCCCACATTCTCCTTCTATCATGACATGACTTACATCTTCCTAATTTAGACCTGGTTACACATCCCCCATCTACAGACACTTACTCCTCTGTGCTGCATTTGTCCACAGTTACGTATTCCCCCCATATTCATACTAGGCATCTCACGTTTACCCTAAAGTGTGTACAAGGTATTTATACATGCCCTGTACTTGTATTCTCTCCAGTTAGTTCTGCGCAATAACACACATAGTTTCTACCTGTCTACAAGTCCTTGAGAGGATAGTGCAATCCCTCAACCTTCACTAGTCTTGCACCATTTGTTGAGTGTGCTCAACAGTTAGGATCTGCATGCATGCATAACAACAAGGGGTGGCTGGGGAGCATACCAGAGGGGATTTCACTGTCTGAGTCATGGAGAAGAGAACCTGTTGGCCATTGGGGAGACAGAAGAGGTGGGTGGTGTCTCAGTTGTGGTCAATGATGGATTGGTCTAGACAATAGTCATCAGAGGTGCACAGTAGAGAGGGAGGAGGTTGAGCAGCATCAGAGAGACAGGCTAGAAAAGGAGGGGGAGAAGACAGAGGAGGGACTGCAAGGGAGCGGGGAGAAAGAGAGAGAGCAGCAAAGGAGTCAAGGTATCTATCATGAGCATCTCCGGGCAGAGAAAGGTAGATAGAACAAAGTATAGGATAGATGAGGTCAGGGTCAAATCATTCAACAAAGACATGGAAACCATGAAGATGGAGGATGGAAAGGACTCATTTGGAGAGACAACCAAGCAAAAGACAAAGTAGGAGGTCAAATGTAACTGGAGAAGTGGATGGAGTAGACTGAGAGTGGAAGGATTGGGTGTGAGAAATGTTGAAGAAAAGGTACACTAATTCCTGGGAAATCTTGTCCTCCTCATACAGCAGGTCATGTTCAAGGGTGTAGATGAGGACAGGGTTTGTGAGGATACTGGTGTAAAACATGTTAATGAAGGAAGCAGGAAGAAAAGTAGGTCACACAGGACACAAGCATAAAGGAGAAGAGATGGATGTGACAGAATGAGAAGGGGAGGAGTCTGAAGAGTTGGGTGAAGACATGGAAGATGTATCATAGAAGGGGTGTGAGGGCAGAAAGGAAAATAGAGATGTGTAGAAAGGCAAGGGACATTTGAATTGTTAGTATAAGGAATGGGTCTTTTTATAATCTGAGAGGATAGTGTGAGCATGATGGAGATTACTTTCAGATTCCCATGTATTTTTAGATGCTGAGTAACCTTTCCATGTGGTCAGGTACTGATAATGGCCAGGGGAGCCCTTGTGTGCGAGAATGCTGTCAACTTCATATTCTTCTTTGCCATCAATGACATCAGGTGGTGGAGTGGGAAAGGAGAGTCCATGTGCTTTGGTGGAGTGGTGTGGTGATAGAAGTGTGGCATGGAATATGTTGTGAATTTTCCATGAGGGTGGAAGATGGAGGTGGTAGGGGAGTGGAGATAGTACTTGGGAGATCTCAAAGGGGCTGAGGTGTTTTGGAGTGAGTTTTCTAGAGGGGTATGGAATGCAAAGGTTAGTTGCTTCAAGCCAGACCTTATCTCCAACTTTCCAAGGGGAAAACTTCTGAGTAATGTGTTGGGTCATAAGTCATTGGGCCAATTTGTATGCTATGAGGACTTCCTTTCTAGATTCTTCCAGGTGGGAGAGTCAGTTGGTGAGGGTGGGGATGAAAGTGGTTCCTAGAGGAGGATAGGCACAAGGTTTATACCCAAGCATGAGGGAGAAGGGGGATGCTTTGGTAGATGAGTGTGGGGAGGAGTTGTATTGGAATTCTGTGGTGGTGATGAAGGTGGACCAGGTGTGTGGTTGGTTTGTACAGAAGATTTGGAGGTAGGTCTTGATCTCCTGATTGATGTGTTCAGTTTGTCTGTCAGTCTGAGGGTGATAAGCTGTGGAGAGGTGAACATCATAATAGAGAAGATGAGCAAGTTCTTGAGTGAACACAGAGGTGAACTGTGGGCCATGATCAGAGATAATGGAGTCATGGAGACCAAACCTTTTGAAGACATGGTTGAAAAAGAGTTGGGCAACACCAGCTGCATCAATGGTTTTTAAACAAGGTATAAGGATTACCCCCTTTGTAAGGCCATGGTTGACCATGACCAACAAGGAATCAAAGTGAGAGGACAAAGGGAGGTCAGTAATGAGGTTCATGGAGAGTTGATGAAAGGGGAGTGAGGTGGAAGAAGGGATGAGAGTGAGAGGAGGTGTAGTGCAATGAGTGTTCACTTTGGACTGTTGACAAAGAGCACAACCTGTGATAAAGTTCTTAGTGAAAGTAGCAAGGCCAGGTCACCAGAAGTCATGTTCAAGGAGGGCTTTGGTGTGAAAGAAGCACATATGACCTGTAGTGGGAGAGGAGTGAAGGGCATGTAAAAGAGGAGAGTGGAAGGCAGGGGGAACATACATCTGATGATGATAGTAGAGATGTCCATTGTCAAAGGCCCAATCAGAGAGTGAGGAGTGAGGGAATAAAAAAGAACCATCCTGAAGGCTTTGCAGGGCATGGAGGACAAGAGGATCAGAGGATTAGGAGGAACAGATGGAGTTGGCAAGGGAGAGATCAAGAGCTTGGATAATGTGGAGATCAGAGAGAATGGAGGTGGAAGTATTATCAAGGGAAGTATCAATGGAGTCCTTGTGAGAGAGGGTGTTGGCAGGGATCATACAAGTACCTGGAGTGACCTGTCAAACAAGGTCAAGGTCTTGGAGGAAGAGAGACTAGTGAGCTTGGTGACAAGAGAGTTTGTGAGGATCCTTGAGATAAGAGAGGTTTTTATGATCAGTGAGGATGGTGACAGGATGAGTGGTGCTGAGAAGATATTGACGCCATTCCTGAAGAGCAAGAATGACAACAAGGAGTTCTTGGTCATAGATGTTGTAGTTGCATTCAGTGGGGGAGAAGGTCTTGGAAAAGTAGACACAGGGATGGAGTGTTACGATTCACTTTTCCTTTTCTTCATACACTTCATCTTTTCCCTACACCTAGTCACATCGCGCATCACATGGACACCATCTCTGTTGAGTCATCGTGTCTTACACACAAGACTTCTCTTCCATTCTATGACCTTCTCCTTTTCTCACTGACTCATTTCATCTTTGTCATACCTTACTTCTTTTTCTCATTGACTCATTTCATCTTCGTCATACCTTGCTTCTTTTTCTCATTGACTCATCGTTCATGACTCCTTATTGCTGATAGCTTATCCGCACCACTTGGTCTGTGCGCACTTCGTCCATGTATATAAACCCGAGTACTTAGGCTTGTATTCCCTAAGCTAGTCTTACTCAATTCTAGCCTCATTACCTCGGACCTCCTTGCCCACCTAGCGAGCGTTGCTCCTAGGAAGATATCCAAGACCTGCTAAGCGACTCTCATCCTTGTGGCTTCCCCTCGTACCTACTGAACCAACGACCAGGCTTTTGAGTCTATGCTTGACGCTACCCACGCCAAGTGTAACATGGAGGTTACTGTTTGAGTTGGTCTGGAGAAGGACTGCACCTGTAGCAAGAAGGGAGGCATCTGTTATGATGGAGAATGGTTGGGAGATGTCAGGAAAGATGAGGACAGGTGAGGAAGAGAACTTTTGTTTTAAGGTATTGAAGGTCCATTGTTGGAGGAGAGTCCATTGCCAGGGTTTGTCTTTGTGGGCGAGAAGAGTGAGTGGGGCAACAAGGTCAGAGAAACCAGGGATGAACTTCTGATAGAAATTGGCAAATCTGAGGAATGAACAAATGCCTTTGACAGAGGTGGGGGGTTCCCAGCTATTACTTGCTTTGAGTTTGGTGGAATCCATCTCAATTTGTCCTTGACCAATGATAAGACTGAGATACTCCATTTGAGGGACATCAAAGAAACACTTAGAGATCTTGAGTGATAGACCATGTTCTTGTAGGCAAAGGAGAACTTGTTTTGTATGGGAATGGTGGAGTTCAAGGTCATCTTTAGTATGGATGCTGATATTGTCCATATAGATCTTCAACCATCATTCCAAGATCATATCAGCAAAGATGTGATTCATGAAAGACTGGAAGGTTGGAGGGGTGTTGTTGAAGCCAAAGAACATGACAGTGGGTTTGAAAAGTTCAAGAGGGGTGATGATGGTGGCTTTCCATTGGTTTTCTTCTTGAAGGTGGATGTTGTTATAACTCCAACGAACATCAAACTTGGTGAAAAGTGTGGAGTCCTTTATGTCGTCAATGAGTTGGGAGATGAGAGGAAGAGGATAAGGGTTGTGGATGGTGTGTGAGTTTAGATACCAGTAATCCTGGCAGGAGTGAAGGATGCCATCTTTCTTAGGTACAAAGAAGAATGGGGATGCCTGAGGGGATTTTGAGGGAATGATTGACTAGTTTTGAGGTTCTCTTCAATGAAAGTCTGACAAGCTTTGTGTTCAGCAGGGTTCAAGGGATAGATTTTGGCAATTTTCAGGATGAAGGATGGTTTCAGTTCAATGATATGGTCAAAGGGACAGTGAGGAGGTAGTGTACTGAACATCTTTTCAAAGAAGACATTGGTGAACTCCTTGCACCATGAGGATATTTCTTGTTCTTGGGGTTTCTCCTTTTGAGCTAGTTCTGTCAAGAGGGTGATCTTGCTGAGGTGTTCCAGGTAGTGGTCAGTGTCATCCTTCTTTCAGGGCAGACTCTCACAAAGAGGTACCACAGCATCCTGGAGTGTGAGGGTGTTAGCTGACCAATCAATGAGGGGGTTCCATTTCTTTAGCCAAGTCATGCCTAAGATAACATGGGGGGATCTGAGGGAGGTTACAAGAAAAGTTACTTTGTCAGATATACCAGGGAAAGTGATATCAGCTGTTATGTTTGGCATGGGCAATGTTGAACGTAGACCTGGAAGCCTGTTGGTGGTTTGTGGTTTTGATGTAATCTGCAAGGACAAAGAGTTGCTTAGTGGGTTGATGGCAAGGCTGCACTAGGACAGCAGTTGCTAGGCAGGTTCAAGGGTTCGAGATGGCCAGCCAAGGAGCAAGGCTCACTTGGTGGATCAAGGGTTCAAGGAGATGAGGCTAGATTCAAGTGAGACTAGCTTAGGGAATACAGGCCTAAGTACTCAGGTTTATATACGGAGAGAGAGCATGCACAAACCAAGCTGTGTAGGTAATATATCAGTAATCATGAGTAAAGAGTTATGAGTCAATGGGAAAAGATGACAAAGCATGAGTAATCATGATGAGTCAATGAGAAAATAGAAGGCAGTGGAATGGAAGAGAAGTCTTGTGTGTAAGACACGATGACTCAATGGGAAATGGTGTCCATGTAGTGCATGATGTGATCAAGTGATGATGTAAAGGAAAAGTAAACCATGTGAAGAGAAAGAAAAGAGAATCGTAACACTACCCCCTTTCTATTCCCATCAAAAAAACCTCCTGGTTTCAGCTGATTGTTCCAAGTCCTATTGGATTTCAGCTTTAGTCATGGGAAGGGCGATCAGGAGTTCCAAGCTGTTGAAAGAGAATGGGCTATGGGGATTGTAGCATTCCCAGGTCTCCTGCATATTTAGGAATGTGAAAATACTACCAAGGTCATGGTAGGTGGCATTTAAAGGTATACCATTGTTGTTGTCTTTCTGTGCAAATAAGAGGAGACAGAGGGTAGGGAAATCAGGGTAACCCATGGGGCATGTTTCTTCATTGATAGCAAAGCCCACATGTTCAAGGATGGTTCAGCAAGGATCCATAGGGTCGAGGCAAGGTGGTTTGGCTGGCTCAGGGGATGGAGAGGGAGAAAATTGTTCAATGGTGGGATGAGAGTCTAAGATGCATCCTGGGGAGAAGGCTTGAGATGAGGGTTCATCCATGGGGGTCCATAAGGTGGGGGTAGAGAAAGAAGAGGAAGGCTGGTAAGGCAGTGGTGGAGGATGCTGAGTTGCTTTGGAAGTGAAGCAACAAGGTGAGTGACAATATGGATGAGGACAAGGAGGTGGGGATGGAGTACTCCAACATGATGAGTTAGGCAAGGAATCTGGTGAGTCATAGGGAGGTCCCATGCAGTTGGCGAGGGTATGGCCAGGTGTGGTGATGGAACATCCTGAGCATGTATATCTCTTACAGTGTAACTTGTTGTGACTAAGGCGATGGCAATGAAGGCATGCCTACCAATACTGGAGATGAGATTCAGAGAGGGGTTCATCATCCTGATTAGTTGCTACCTCTTCAGAGGTCATAGGTAGATGGGAGTTGTCAATGTCAATGAATATGGGGAAGGTTGGGGATTCATTTCCAAAGTCCTGAAGGACTGCATCAATCAGTTGGACTGCACTGCCTAAGCCAAGTTGGGTGAGGGCAGCGAGAAGGGAATTATGAAGGCAGAGATCTGAGCATTGTAGAAGAGTGAAGAGCACATGGATGTCTGGGTTCATTGGGATGTGGTCAGTAAGACTGATGATGGCATTGCATATGGCCATGTGGTGGGTGTAGACATTGCAAAGACAATCGAGAGGGGAATGGGGAGCAATGATGCAGTTGAGGGTGGTGACAAGGCAGGGGTTGAGCAGGGCACTGTTGAGGAGAGCATCAGCAATGGAGGATGGGTTGTAGACATGTTCACCATGCATGACAAAGGGGAGTGCTGAGGTGGGGATGTAAGAGGTGTCCATGATGGTGGTTGAGATGAGAGGGGATGGGATTCAGTGGAACCTTTGCAGGGCCTTTTTATAGTCCTGGAGAATTTCCTTGGCATTGGCAAACTCCACTTCTAGAAGCTATGAGTCTTCTTCCATGGAATAGCCCTTCCATTGGACCAGGTATTGCCTCTGATATGGAGTGCCTTTGTGTCAAAGAACCTTCTTGATTTCATAATGTTCTTCATTATCTATGAGATCTGGTGCTGGAGAAGGGTAGTTCCAGCCATGGACAGGGTTCTCAAGATAAGGAGATACAAGGAAAGCATGGAACATGTTGTAGATTTTCCATGCTTGTGGGAGTTGGAGTGATGGGAGATAAGGTGGCAGTGATTGTAAAAGGGCCTTCCTGCTTGGAAGTGAACTTGGGATTGGAGAGAGAGCATTTAAGGTTGCATCCTTCTAGCCAGACCTTGTCACCAACTTTGAACAGTTTGAAGGTTTTCCAGTTCATGGGAGGCAAGGGCTTCTTCTCATGCTGTAGAAAGAAGCTTTAGGCAGGATTCCACTGTGGAGATGGAAGAGTTTGAAATGATCATAGGGAAGGGATGGGGTTCATATCCCATCATGAGATAGAATGGTGATTGATTGGTAATGGAATGAGGTTGGTGATTGTAGGTGAATTCAGTGAGGGTGATATGTTCAGCCCAGGCTGCAGGGTTAGCTCTGCAGAAGATATGAAGGTAGGTTTCAATTTCTTGGTTAACTCGCTCCATTTCTCTGTTTGTCTGAGGGTGATAAGTGGTGGAGAGGGCAAGTTCATAGCCCAGAAGATTTCCGAGCTCTTTTGCAAATGTAGATGCAAATTGAGGTCCTCTGTCAGAGATGATCTTGTCATACAGACCAAATTGTCAGAAGACTTTGTGGAAAAAGAGGGTAGCAATTCCTGATGTGTTGACGGTCTTCTTGGTAGGGCAGAGAATTACCCCCTTTGTAAGGCCATGGTCAACCACAACCAAGAGAGAATCAAAGCCAGAGGAGATGGGGAGGTTGGTGATCAGATTGCAAGAGATCTGCTAGAATGGGCAGGTGGCAGTGGAATAGATGGGAGAGAGTGGGGGGTGAGTGGGGTGCATGTTGGCTTTGTGTTGCTGGCAGATTGCACAACCAGCAATGTATTGGTGTACGAATGAAGCGAGACTGGGCCACCAGAATTCAGAGGCAATGAGCTGGCAGGTTTTAAGAATACCCAGGTGGCCGGTAGTGGGGTGGTCATGGTGTTGAGCTACCATGGAGTGACAGAGGGTGGGGTTGGCAGGGATGTAGATGCGGTCCTGGTAGGTGAGGATACTGGTGTTGTATTTCCAGTCAGAGAGACAGGAGTGGAATTTAGCAGGGAGTTTCCAGGGAGGGTGTGGAGGGCATCGAGGACAAGGGGATCAGAGGCAAAGGATGCAGTGACCTTGGTGGTTAATTCCAAATCAATGAGATTAATGAAGAGAGTGGGGGGTAGGAGGGTGATGTCCTCATTGTCATCATCATGGGTAGGAATATGGTTGGGGCTGCAGAAGAGGGCATCGGGGGCAGACAGATTGCAGCCGGGTACATGGGAAAACTGAACATCAAATTCTGAGAGCTCAAGGAGCCAGCAGGCTTGGCAATGGTTCAGTTTGCAGGGTTGGCAAAAGTAGGTTAGGTTTTTGTGGTCAGTGAAGACCAGGATAGGGTGAGGAACACTGAGGAGATAGTGTGTTATGCTTATGCACAGAACCTAACTGTTGAGTGCACACTCAACAAGTGGTGTGAGACTATTGAAAGTAAAGAAATCTCACTATCCTTTTGGGGACTCATGGACAGGAAGAAACTACGTGTAGATGGCATATATAAATATCTAGGCAGAGCTGTACACAATCAGGGCAAACATGAGATACCTAGTATGAATATGGAGAGATGTGCAACTGCGAATGAATGCAGCATAGAGGAGTAAGTGTCCAGAGACAGGGGAAGTGTAACTGTGACCAAATTAGGAAGATGTAAGTTGCATCTCACCAAAGAGAGAATGTGAGAAAATCAAGTGGTGTGACTGTGATCAATGGTAACATGGAAACTGAAAGACAACTCATCTGGCTACAGAAGTGAAGAGAAAGCTGGATATGAGTGATCATCTAGCTAGGAGCTATCTGATCCCAGGATATGGTAATACTGAGAAGAGAAATTGAGTGCATAATCAAAAGGAAGGAAGAGAGAGGAATCCACCTGCCACTTTGAGTTTGTAACAATACCCCCAACATAGATCGGAGGCACTGACTCAGATATCATTGTCCCAACTGGAGTAGAACTCCTCACTAGTGCCATCATTGGCATGTGGATCTGGTGTTGACGTTGTCAAACAGAAAGGGTCTGAGTGCTGGCAAGGCCACATTGAGGACAAAGGTGTTGTGGACAAGCATATTGAGGATGCTCTGGAGTGGAAAGGTGGCAGTAAGAGCAGTGGTAGTGTTGACAATTGGATCTATAGTGAGTAGTGGCCCTGCAGGTGAAGCAAAGCAATTGGCCCCTTTGAGATGCCCTTGACTTAGAGGGGGAGGATTGATTGGAGGAGCTCTCCCGCTGATCCTCATCATATGGTCCACCAGGCATTGAGCTTGATCCTTCAGTGCCTTGTTCATTGCAAGCAGGACTAGAGCGAACCAATTTTGGAGAGAAGTGAGCTTGTTAGGTGTAAACTCTGACATGGGTGGGTCACAGAGGTGGAATTGGGATCAGCAAGTAGTTGGAGTTGGGAGTGTTGGATCTGGTCAGGGAGTGTCTGGACAAACTGGGACAAAGTTATGTGGCAGGGTAGATATCCATGGGGTGGTTGGTTGTGTCAAATGTCCTGGGGAAAGTTCTCCATCTCCAGTGGTTCTACCCACATGAACCCAGTGGTTGGGGGAGCCAGAGGCATCTGGAAACAGGTAAAAGCATCACTTGTCCTCAGTAAGGAGGGAGAGGCAGAGTTGGAGATGTGAGAGAACCAACTCCTGGAGGAGGTCATGAATCACCTGTGGGAGTCCCACAAGTAGAGTGAGGTCACCAATCATTTCTCATGCAGAAGAGACTGAGGAGCAGGCGACTTCAGCATTGACTTCCACCTGAGTACCTTCTTCATATGAGAGGCAAGGGAGGAGGGCAACGAGAGATCATTGGGTGATAAAATAAAATCCAGAGAGGTGAATGGTGAGTGGTAAGTAAATGGACTCCTGAAAGAAGGGAATATCTTCTAGCACAAAAACAACAGTAGGATCTGGTAAAAGGTCAAACAGAAGATTGACCAGTTGAGGGCGAGTGAGATGATTGAGGTGTAAAGGTGGATTATCTCCCACAGCCAAGGGGCAAGACAGGGGTTGCATAGGTAGGATAGTGTCATGTAAGTGTCTACTGATCAGCTGGTAACAAGGTAAATCAGAGAGAATGAAATCTAAATATTGCCAAAAGGGGTGAATATCAAAAGGGGTAGACAAATGTGGAGGGTCACCAGGCATTTCCCAAGGCTGATCCCCACCCTGCATCATTTTTGTTGGCTGCATCAGGAAACTCGATGGAGAAGCACCATGCTTGTGCACAGTCAATGATAAGTGTTACAATTCTTTTCTCTTTCTCTCCACATGCTTCACTTTTTCCTTCACTCCTTCACCTGATCACATCGTGCATCACATGGACGCCATTTTCCATTAAGTCATCGTGTCTTACACACAAGACTCCCCTCCCATACCACAGTCTTCCCTTTTCCTATTGACTCATCCTGATTACCCATGCTTCATCATTCTTCTCCCATTGACTCATCACTCATGACTCATTATCTCCAATATGCTATCTGCACAGCTTGGTCTATGTGTGCTCCCCATACAAATATAACCCAAGTACTTAGGCCTATATTCCCTAAGCTAGTCTTACTCAATCTAGCCTCATTTACCTCGGACCCCTTGATCCACCAAGCGAGCCTTGCTCCTTGGCCAGCCTTGAACCTTGAATCTGCCTAGCGACTGTTGTCCTAGAGCAGTCTATACTTTGATCCACTAAAAGCAACCTTTGTCTTTGCAGTTTTACCTTGCACCCATCGAACCATCAACTAGGCTTTGAGTCTACATCCGACGCTACCTGCACCAAACGTAACAAAAAGACTAGCTTCTTCCTAGACCTACCATCGTGTAGCACCTTCCCCCACAAACCAACATTCCCCATGAACCAGACACCCCTGACTGGTGGTGTTCCATTGACAAACCAGCCTCTGACTCGGACTCCAGCCCAGAAACCACCCCACAGAACCCTAGTGCCTTAGATCTCTTTCTCCCCATCCAGGAGGAACAAGATGAAATCCTCAAACTCGCATACTGTATCATCAATGAACCACAACCCCCAATCACCTTTGTACCCCTTCCTCCACTCCCCTTAGATACCCCAACCCCAACCACACCCAACCCCCTGCACCACTACCACCACTTCCCTCCTCATCTTTTCCCAGAATGTCCTCCTCGAAACCCACTGAACTTTGCCTTAGTCCCCCTAAGGACTTTAATGGCTCCACCATCACAGCTGAGCACTGGCTCAACACCGTCCACACTTACGTGCTCATCAACCACGCTATTTATGATACCGACAAGAAGCAAATAGGCTTTGGCCTCTCATTCATGAAAGAAGGGACAGCTAAAAGCTGGGCCCAAGTCCATATCAAAAGGGCCCTCAACAACAACTCCTTCAGAACTATGAAGGACTTTATCACAGATTTTAATGCCACATTCAAAAATAACAATGCTGAAGCAGAAGCCACCACCTGGCTTACTAATACCCGCATTTGCTCAGACAATTACCTCCCCAAATACCTTGCAGAGTTTAAAATGAAGGTCATTGAAGCCAATCTCGACTCCACTGTTAACACAGCCACCATCATTCACTACCTGCGAGCCGGAATCCCAGTTTGGCTTTCCGACCACATTTACAGTCTCGACACCATCTCCACTACCCCTGATGACTGGTACAAGTGCATTGACCAGTTCCTATTCCAGAAGCACTTCACTGCCGCAGTAGCCAAGCAACATTCCACCCGCACACAGGCTGTCTTCCAGCCTACAAATAACAAAGCCACCCCCGCCCACAACCCCAATGCCATGGAGGTAGACCGTCTCACCAAGCTCACTCCTGAAGAATGGGAGCAATTCAGAAAAGAAGGGTGCTGCTTCCGATGCTGTCAGAAAGGACACATGGCTCAGGAATGCCCCAAGGCCAATGACATCTCTACCCCCTGTCAAAGATTAAGGAGTATTACACTCCTAATCATACTAAATGTTAATCCAGACCTTCCAGATTAATTCCAGTTTACCATAGGAAACTATGGTAATAAAGGTAATACCAAGTCCTAATAACACTTGGTAATAACCCAGATTAACAATCCTAACCTAATCAAACAAAGGTAGGATTATCCTAATGACACTATTAGGATCACTATTAAGCATCTAAACCTAATGAGATCTAAGATTTATTAGAGATCAACATAGTATGACTTAATATGAGTCATGAGGCTGTGCATTACATAATCAGGTATGCTCTTCAACAATCACAAGTCATGATGACTCATACTGAGTCATCGCAATCACATGATTGATTGTGAGTCGATGTGAGTCAATATGACTCGACATGACTCATGTTTAGAGTTATAACTCCGCTTTATGTAACATATATAAAGGGCATGTAACATACAATGCTGTAATGAATTCCATAAGGAATTTCCCTGACTTCATTCCACTCTTACCTCACCTGAGGTTAATTCCCCACATTAAACTCTATCTTATCTGCGCTTTAGTACCCCTATTGAGGTACTGATACTCCACTACCAAGACTACACTCTGCTAGTACAGTGAGTCTCACACTGTGCACCAATCCCTTCATTGCTGTGCCCCAAGTGAGAGTGGTATTGGTGCTATTACTAGCCAATCTGCTATACACTGTTTTATCCCCACTCTCATTAGAAACTACATGTGTTATTGCGCAGAACTAACTGGAGAGAATACAAGTACAGGGCACATATAAATACCTAGGTAGAGCTGTACACACTTTAGAGTAAACATGAGATGCCTAGTATGAATATGGGGGGAACACGTAACTGCAGACAAATGCAGCATGGAGGAGTAAGTGTCCATAGATGGGGGATGTGTAACTGGGTCCAAATTAGGAAGGTGTAAGTCATGTCATGATAGAAGGAGAATGTGGGAAAGAAGAGTGGTGCAACTACAATCAGCAGTAACATAGAAACCAAAGGACAACTCATCCAGCTATGGATCAAATGGGAATGCCAGGTATGAGTGATCATCCAGCCAGGGGCTGTCTGATCCAGGGACTTGATAATACTGAGAAGAGAGGTTGAGCACATAATCAAAGGGAAGATATGGAGATGAATCTGCCTGCTGTTCTATATTTGTAACATTGGTACATGCTGCCACCACTGTGATTGTCTTGGTCACTATCAAGAAAACTGCCCAGACTACCATTGCCCCTCCTGTCATGTCCTTGCCCCTGGTCATCCTGCTTGCTGTTGCCTCACCACCTAATGCTCCTTCTGCCAGTGATGGGGTCATGGACCTTGCTTCTGCCCTGCATGGGTCTACAGATGCTGCCGTGAGATTGGTCATGTCATTGATGATTGTCCTATTGAAGTTTTTACCATGGAACAAGCCACTGCCCTCCACACTGCACCTCCTGTGTCAACAGATGGATCTTGAGGTTTTTGAGCTTGGAGCTCAAGGTTACAAAGGGTGTAATGTTAACAGTTTACTTCACCCCTCACCATATCCTTGTTCTCTCCTGCCTTCATCCCACTCACACCCCTATTTTTGGTTTATTCACCTATGCTTACAATCACATCCTTATTGTCATGAGCAGTTCCCATGTGAGCATTATATCTCTTTGATCCATTTCTCCATTTCTTCCTTGCATAGCCTTTCTGCAGCAATGATTGTCATCATTGCTGACCTTTCTTTTATTCCATCATATTCCATGATGTTTGATGCTTATGTGTCTCTTCTTCTTTTCCTTATACAATACTTGCATAGTTTGGTCTGTGCACATTCTCTTCAGGTATATAAACCTTTGTCTACCACTCTGTACCACATTCTCAATCTGTGCAATTTACACATAATCTTGAGTCCCCTCAGTCTCTTGTTGACCTCCTCAGGTCTTTTAGTCCTTTGTCACCCTCCTCAGATCTTTTAGTCCTTCATTGCCCTCCTCAGGCCCTTACTCTCTTGTCTGTTCCCAGGAAAGTACAGTGACCTCCAAAACCATTGCAATGTTTAACCCTCACATGGTGTGCAAAGCACAGCACAAGAATGCATGGGAATGTCACTTAGCTTTGGTGGGACCAAACATAGTACAAACCCTTGGCTACACAGCTGTCCATAAATCATGTGACGTGGCCCAGTGGCAGTGGAGATATCCCCATTTCAAAACAGCAATACCATTACAACAGTTTTGCACCCTTTGATATTGAATGGGTGTTAGTACTTTGTATAGCCTCCTTTTCCCTTGATCACTGCTTCAACTCTCCTAGGCATGCTCTCA
The DNA here is from genome assembly GCA_038089895.1 of Boletellus ananas. Lineage (NCBI taxonomy): Eukaryota > Fungi > Basidiomycota > Agaricomycetes > Boletales > Boletaceae > Boletellus > Boletellus ananas. Next base: position 41 of record JBBPLS010000361.1, on the reverse strand, counting down.
ATTAACTTCTGACACTCCTCCAGTGGTATTCCCTCCCAGTA
>JBBPLS010000360.1:0-22046 GCA_038089895.1 Boletellus ananas | reverse complement strand
CAGTACCTCAATAGGGGTACTGAAGTGCAGATAAGATAGAGTTTAATGTGGGGAATTAACCTCAGGTGAGGTAAGAGGGAAATGAAGTCAGGGAACTCCTTGTGGAATTCGTTACAGCATTGTATGTTACATGCCCTTTATATATGTTACATGCCCTTTATATATGTTACATAAAGCAGAGTTCTAACTCTAAACATGAGTCATGTTCGAGTCATAGTGACTCATAATGATTCATAATGACTCATAGTCAATCATGTGACTCGCTCTGAGTCATATTGAGTCATAATAACTCATAGTGACTCATGATGACTCATAGTGACTCATAGTGACTCATGATGATTCATAGTGACTCATGATGATTCATAGTGACTCATGATGATTCATAGTGACTCATGATGACTCATACTGAGTCATCATGATTCGTGATTGTTGAAGAGCATACCTGATTATGTAATGCACAGCCTCATGACTCATAATGAGTCATGGTGAGTCATATTAATTCATGCTATGTTGATCTCTAATGGATCTTAGATCTCATTAGGTTTAGATGCTTAATAGTGATCCTAATAGTGTCATTAGGATAATCCTACCTTTGTTTGATTAGGTTAGGATTGTTAATCTGGGTTATTACCAAGTGTTACTAGGACTTGGTATTACCTTTACCACCATAGTTTCCTATGGTAAACCGGAATTAATCTGGAAGGTCTGGATTAACTTTTACCTTGATTAAGTGTGTAGTACACCTTAATCTTCGACAGGAAGAAGCTCTCGCCTCCCACGAACTCGCCCATGAGACTATGAAGGCCAGAAATTGGAAGACCTTCAAGCCATTCAAAGTCAGCAACAAAGTCTGGCTGGAAGGATGAAATTTGAAATGCTCCCTTCCGAATCCCAAATTCACCGCCAAATGAGAAGAACCCTTCACCATCACCGCCGTCTTATCCCCCATCACCTATAAGCTCCGACTCCCACAAGTGTGGAAGATCCACAACACATTCCATGCTTTCCTTCTATCTCCTTATCTCAAGAATTCCGTCCACGGCCAGAACTACCCTTCTCTGCCACTGGATCTCATAGATAACGAAGAACATTACAAAATCAAGAAGGTTCTTCAGCATAAAGATGCCCTGTCTCGGAGGCAATACCTGGTTCGATGGAAAGGCTACTCTATAGAAGAAGACTCATGGCTCCCAGAAGCAGAGTTTGCCAATGCCAAGGAGATCCTCCAGGACTATAAGAAAACCCTGTGACACTCCTACTAAACCCATTCCACCTTGACCACCAACCACCATGGACACTTCCCACATCCCCACCTCTGCTCTTCCCTTCGTCATGCATGGCAAACTTGTCTACAACCCATCCCCCGTCACCAACGCTCTCCTTGACAGTGCTCTCCTTGACCCTCGCCTCATCACCACCCTTGATCATGTCATCACCCCCAATTCCCCTCTCGACTGTCTTCGTAATGTCTATACCCACCACATGGTCATGCACAACGCCATCATTGGCCTCACTAAATATATCCCCATGGACCCAAATATTCGTGTGCTCCTCACTCATTTACAATGATCAGATCTTCGCCTTCACAACTCCCTTCTTGCTGCCCTTACCCAGCTAGGTCTAGGCAGCGCAGTTCAATGGATAGATACCATCCTTTGGGACTTTGGAAATGAATCCCCCACTATCCCTTCATTTATTGCTATTAATGACTCTCACCTGGCCATGATCTCCAAGGAAGTGGCCACTGAGTAGGAGGACAAACCCCTTTCTGATTCCCACTTCTGGTATTGGTAGGCCTGCCTACATTATTACCATCTTAGCCACAACAAACTCCATTGCAAGTGATATACCTGCCCTGGATGCTCACTCACAGCACCCAGCCACATGCTTGCTAACTGCATAGGACCTGCTCGTGACACTCTACCAGACTCCTCCCCAGATTCCTCACAATGGAGCACTCCATCTCCACCCCCTCGTCCTCATCCTTATCATCGCCCCTCTCGTCGCTTTATTTCCAAAGCCACCCAACATCCACCGCCACCACCTTATCCAATATCCCCTTCTTTCTCTACCCCAGAATTATGGACTCCCTCCAATGAACCCTCCTCTTCTGCCTTCTCTCCGGGACGAGTTCTTGACTCTCACCCCATTGTCACCCAAATTTCTCCAACACCATCTCCTGAACCAAGCAACCCTCCTCATCTTGACTCCATGGATCCTTGCCACACAATCCTCAAATTCCTGGGCTTCACCATTAACAACGAGACATGTTCCCTCGGCTATCCTGACTTCCCTGCCCTTCATCTCCTATTCTTTGCACAACAAAGTCATGCCAACAGTCTGCCATTAACCACCACCTACCACAACCTTGATGGTATCTTTAATTTTCTGAATGCACACGAGACCTGAGAACACTTCAACCCCCATGGCCCCTTCTCATGCAATGGCCTGGAACTTCCTCTTGCCCTTCCCACCACCGAGGATCAGATTCATCAGGAAATGGAACACTCAGCTGAAACCAGGTGGTTTCTCCAGAGGGAGTAGAAAGGGGGTAGTGTTACGATTCTTTTCTCTTTCTCTCCACATGCTTCACTTTTTCCTTCGCTCCTTCACCTGATCACATTGTGCATCACATGGACGCCATTTTCCATTAAGTCATTGTGTCTTACACACAGGACTTCTCTTCCATACCACGGTCTTCTCTTTTCCCATTGACTCATCCTGATTACCCATGCTTCATCATTCTTCTCCCATTGACTCATCACTCATGACTCATTATCTCCAATATGCTATCTGCACAGCTTGGTCTGTGTGTGCTCCCCATACAAATATAACCCAAGTACTTAGGCCTATATTCCCTAAGCTAGTCTTACTCAATCTAGCCTCATTTACCTCGGACCCTTTGATCCACCAAGCGAGCCTTGCTCCTTGGCCAGCCTTGAACCTTGAATCTGCCTAGCGACTGTTGTCCTAGAGCAGTCTATACTTTGATCCACTAAAAGCAACCTTTGTCTTTGCAGTTTTACCTCACACCCATTGAACCATCAACTAGGCTTTGAGTCTACATCCAACGCTACCCACGCCAAACGTAAACAATAAGAGTAGGGACTGGGGGTTGGTCCTGGACAGGCTGGTCCCAATTCTGGGAAAGATGTTGGTAGACGATGACAGCAGGGGTGAGGGTGTATCAGGTATTAATGTGTCGGGAGACTAGGCAGCAGTGAGAGTCCCACAAACAGAGAAGAACTACAAACAAAGGTAAAAGGACCAGAATAGAAGAAATGAGAAGAAAGGCGATAAGGAGAAAGAGAAAACATGTCAGTATTTAACTAGGAGATCGGGGTGTGCTATGTCCTCTTTCTTCTTTAGCTGGTTGGGGGGAAATCCTTGGGTCACACAGCCTTATATGCCTGAAGGAGTTCATGGGAATCTATCAGATTGCATTCCGGTTTCCAGGTATTTTTGGTGGATGAATAACCCTTCCATTAGATCAAGTATTGCCTTCATGCTGTGGTACCTCAATGAGCAAGAATTTGATCTACCTTGTATTGGTCTTCTCTGTCGATATGCTCGGGCAGAGGGTTGATATAATTGGGTCCATGTTCTGTGGTTTCCTTATAGGGATATAACAAATTGGCATGGAACACCAGGTGTATTTGCCAAGTTGAAGGAGGTTTCAGCTTAAAGGTGACCAGGGATAGGACTTGGGTGATCTCAAAAGGGCCTTCTCTCTGCAGGGAGAGTTTCCTGGAGGCATAGTGTAGCTTTAGATTGTGGTTGTCCAACCATACCTTATTGCCCACTTTCTATGGTTTGTATGATGACTGGACTCTTTCTGTCATAGCCTGTCACACTACATGATGGGCCTGCTGTGCTTCCTCTCAGACTTTATTGAGAATAGTAAGCCATTGCTCAAGGGCAGGCAGGAAGGTTTGTCCGATGGCCAGATATGCCCTTGGTTTGTAACCCATCATTAGGGAGAAAGGGGTCTGCTTGGTCATGAAGTAAACTGCGGAATTGTATGCAAATTCTGCCATGGGAAGGAGATCAGACCAAGTGTGAGGTTGTCCTTGGCAAAAGATCCAGAGGTAAGTTTCCAATTCCTGATTGACATGTTTGGTTTTCCCATCAGTTTGAGGGTGGTAAGCAGTGGAAAGGGTGAGATCATATTGTAGGAGGCAGGAGAGTTCCCTGGCGAATGCAGAGGTGAATTGAGGACCTCAATCAAAGATACATTTGTCATGCAGGCTGAATTGTGGGAACACATGTTTGAAAAAGAGGGCTGCTATCCCAGCAGCATCAATGGATGAATGACATGGGAGGAAAGTTACTCCCTTTGTAAGGCCATGGTTGACCACAACCAGCACAGAATCAAATCCCACAGACAGTGGGAGAGCAGTGATAGGATCTACGGAAAGTTGCTGGAATGGGCAAGTGGCAGCCAATGGGATAGGGACCAATGGGGGAACAGTTGGGTGCGTGAGCACCTTGTTGGCCTGACAGACTGCACAACTGGCGATAAAATGCTGGAGGAAAGTGGAGAGGCCCGGCCACCAATAATCCCACTGTGTCAGATGGAGTAGGCGGAAAAAGCCACCATGTCCCCCAGCTGCAGATTCATGGAGGGCACAAATGAGAGGAAGGTGGGCTGACCCAGGGACATACAGGTGGTCACAAAAATAGAGTAATCTGCCCATGAACCACCAATCCTGACGAGATGCCCAAGGCAATAGAGAGTGACCCTGGTCCAATGCTGCCAGAGTGTCAATCACCAATGGGTCAGAAGGCATGGAGGAAGTGATCTTGTCAGCAAGGGCAATGTCCAGTGTGTGGATGAAATGGGCCGTGGACAACAAGGTGACATCCTGGTTATCATCCTGAACATCCATGCTCAGAAGGTGGGATAATGCGTCTGCCAGGCCCATAGCAGTATCCGGGGTGTGGTGGAATACAAGATCAAAATCCTGCAGGAATAACATCCAGCAAGCCTGTCATTGAGACAACTTGTGTGGCTGTTTGAAATAGGCAAGATTTTTGTGGTCGGTTACAATGGTGACTTTATGGGAGGTGCTGGTAAGATAGTGACACCATTCTTCCAAAGCATGAATAACCACAAGCAACTCGCAGTCATAGATATCATAGTTGCACTCTTCAGGAGCAAAAGTCTTTGAAAAGTATGAGCAGGGATGGAGATCACCATTGGCATCTTTCTGCATAAGGACTGCCCCTGATGCCACAAGGGAAGTGTCTGTCATAACCCAAAAGGGGTTCACCAGGTCAGGAAGGTGAAGGACTGGTTGTTTAGTAAAGGCTTCCTGGAGGGTGAGGAATGCTTGATGGCAATCTGAGGACCAATCCCAAGGGGTGTTTTTCTTGGTCAGGTCATACAGGGGGCAACAGAGGGCAGAGAAGTTTGAGATGAACTTTTGATAGAAATTGCAAAAGCCAATAAAAGATCATACAGCTTTCACTGATTTCGGAGGCACCCAGTTGCATATAGCAGAAAGTTTGGCTGGGTCTAGTGTCACTTGTCCTGGATGGACAATCATTCCCAGGTATTCCACCTCAGTCACATTGAAAAAGCATTTGGACAATTTCAGAAAGAGATTGTGTTCATGCATACACTGGAGAATGTGTTGTGTTCGGTTATGATGATCCTGCTGATTGTTGGAGTGGATGATGAGGTTGTCCATATAGATGATAAGCCATCCTTCTGCTACCATGTCATGAAAGATATCATCCATCAAAGCTCAGAAGGTGGGGAGAGAATTGCACATGCCAAAGAACATGACCAGGGGTTTAAAGAGACCAAAAGGGGTGATAAAGGCAGCTTTCCAGGTGTCTGATGGTTTGATGTAGACATTGTTATACCCCCAGTGGATGTCCATCTTGGTAAAGATTGTAGACCCCCTGAGTTTGTCCATTAGTTCCAAGATCAAAGGAAGTGGATATGCATTTTTAATGGTATGTTTGTTGAGATATCTGTCATCTTGACAAGGTCATAGTCCTCCATCCTTTTTCTGAACAAAGAAAAAGGGAGAGGCTTGAGGTGACTTGGAGGGTTTGATCTTTCCTGACTTCAGATGTTTGTCAACAAACACCTTGCATGCTTCCATTTCTTTTGGGTTTAATGGATATATTTTTGTGACTTTAGGCACGAAGGAAAGGGTGAGGTTGATGGCATGGTCATATGGTCTGTGTGGAGGAAGCTTGCCAGGTGTTGGTTCACTAAAGACATCTTGGTAAGCTTGATATTCTGGTGGTAGAGGTTGTTCCTTTTCCTGGTTTTGTTGGGCCAGCTCTGTGGAGATGATGAGCTTCCAATTCTATGGAGGAGAGCTTTTTGGAATTGCTCCTCATTACAGATTTCTGGATTGAGGTTGAGATATCACAGAAGATATCATTGAGAGGTATGATCCTGGTTCATTGTTACTAGCAGCCAATCAGGGAGAGTGATTGTCCCCATTTCCCAGTCTATTTTTGGATTCTTTTCTTGTAACCAATTGATTCCGAGAACAACCCCTTCATTTCTGCAGTCAATGACTAAGAAACATTGATCCTCCACAAGTTCTCTGGTTGTTAGGGTTAGTGTGATGTAATGGTGGATCATTCAATTTCAGTTGTCTGTTCCATCCATGTTGTGTGCCTGGATCAGGGTGTTTAGCTGAATCATGCACCATTGATTTGCTTGTGTGAGATGTTTATTAACAAAACATCTGGTGGCACCACTATCAACTAGTGCAGGTGCTGCAATGGTTCGGGTGGCTCTGGGTTCATTCAGGTGAATGGAGAGTTTGATTGCTCTAGAGTGGATACCTGATACAAATACAGGAGTGACAGTATGAGGAGGAGAAGACATTGCTACTTCCCTCCTCCTTGAAAACCTGAGTCATTGCTGGTGTGAGTCACATGGACTTGTTCTGCCGGTTCCAGTGTGCAGAGTTTCAAGATGTGAAGTAGTTTGTCACAAGGAAGATCTGTGTTCTGGATGAATTCTCTGAGAGTGTCTGTTGGGTTAGCTTCTATGGTGTTTACTCATTGTTTCTGAGGGAAAAAACGAGTCTTAGGATCTCCCTTGTGATTGGTGGATCAGCATCCAACCCTGTGACAGACAAAGCATTTGTTGTTCTTCATATGCTTTGCCCATTCCACTGGAGTGAGGCAGATTGCATCTATGTCCATAGCATTGGGGTCTTGTGGAGCATGTGGAGGTCCTCCATAAGAGAGGGGGAGAAGTCATTTGGGATTGCAAATCCTTCTCAGCTGTAGCAAGTTCTCATTGAAACATTGTGCTGTGCTCAGCCATTTGTCCCAAGTCTCAGGTTGGGGATTTAGGGTGACCATCATATCTGCCAGCTTCAAGTCAACTACTCTTCATAGGACATCAATTAAGATCTTGTCATGGGCTTTGGTTAAGCCACTCTTGCCTACTTTCAATCAGAAAGTAGCAGCATATGCATCGAAGTTCCCTTGTTTTAAATGAGTGGGTAGTCTACTCTTGGTCAGTTCTGGGAAGTCAGATTGCTTCATTTCATATAGGTCATTGCGAGCCCTGTCCTTTTCTCCAATGGGGACAAAGGCATTGTTGAAGTTGTCACAAAATAGTGCCCATGTTGAGATTGGAGCTTTGGGGTACCAGCTCTCTGCAAACACTCCTCCTCGACCTTTGTTCATTTTATTCAGCATGGTAAGAATCCAAGAGATGTCATCATCATAAATGTAATCATTCATGGCGAAGTATGCTTCCATGGAGGCAAGCCATCATGATGCATCCAAGGCCTCTCTGGAGAAAATGGCAGGGAGACTGGCTTGTCATTTAGCCTTATGAGGTTCATGTTCCTTGGTAGGGTCAGGCTGAGGGGTGGTGGGAGGCATGGGAACGTCAGGATCAGGGATGATATTGATTTGCGGTAGAGGCTCAATGGTTTGCACAAGAGTGATAGGATCTGTGAAAATGTCTGGGTATTCTTGATCCTCTTGAGTTAGAAGTGGTGGGGTGAGTCATCCTGGAGATGCTTGGATATTTTCTGGAGTGACTGAGGGTCATCTCCTTCTTTGTCCAAACAGGGAGTTGGGGGGAGGTTGACTGGAGACTCATTGAGTAGTGGATGGAGGGGAAGGGGTTTGCTGATGTTCTATCTCAGAGTAGAGATAATCATCTTCATGAGGGATATATTCTTCATCACTTGATTCAAGAATGCGGTAGGCCATGTTGGGTTGGTTCTCGCCCTTCTGCTAAATAGCAGGGGTGAAGGGATGAGTTAGTTCTTTTGTTATGTGTATGTGCAGAACCTAACTGTCAAGCGCACACTCAACAAGTAGTGTGAGACTATTGAAAGCAAAGAAATCTCACTATCCTCTTGGAGACTCATGGACAGGAAGAAATTACATGTAGATGGCACGTATAAATACCTAGGCAGAGCTGTACACAATTCAGGGCAAACATGAGATACCTAGTATGAATATGGGGAGATGCATAACTGTGAATGAATGCAGCACAGAGGAGTAAGCATCCATAGACAGGGGAAGTGTAACTGTGACCAAATTAGAAAGGTGTAAGTCGCATTGTGCTGAAGAGAGAACATGAGAAAATCAAGTAGTGTGACTGTGATCAATGGTAACATGGAAACTGAAAGACAACTCATCTGGCTACAGAAGTGAAGAGAAAGCCAGGTATGAGTGATCATCTAGCCAGGGGCTATCCAATCCTGGAATATGGTAACACTGAGAAGAGAAATTGAGTACATAATCAAAGGGAAGGAAGAGAGAGGAATCCACCTGCCACTCTGAGTTTGTAACATAGTGGTGCCAGGCATTGAGGGTATGCATGACTGTGAGAAGTTCACGATCATAGATGTCATAATTGCATTCAGCTGGGCCAAAGGTCTAGGAGAGGTAGGCACATGGTTGCCACTCTCCATTAATGTCTTGTTGGAGAAGAACACAACCAGAAGCATGTTTGGAGGCATTGGTGGCAATGGCAAAGGGGGCAGTGAGGTCAGGGAGTTTAAGCGTAGGTTGAGAGGTGAGTGTTGCCTTGAGGTGCTCAAAAGCCTCTTGGCAAGCAGGGGTCCAAGACCAGGGATGATTATTTTTAGTAAGGTCAAGGAGAGGGTGGGTGATGTTGGAATGGTGGGGAATGAAACAGTGATAGAAATTGGCAAAGCCAAGGAAGGAGTGGATGTCCTTGACCTTCTGAGAGATGGGCCAGTCAGCAATACTGGTGATCTTGATGGGATCCATTGCAAGAGATCTAGGTTTTATGATCATTCCAAGATATTTGATTTCTTGGATGTCAATGGAACATTTTTCTAGTTTAAGGTAGAGGTCTAACTTGTCCATGCGTTGGAGAATGTGTTTGGTACAAGCGGTGTGGTCTGTGTCATCATCAGAAAAGATAAGGAGGTTGTCCATATAGATGACGAGCCATCCTTTGGTGATCATGTCTTGGAACAAGTCGCTCATGAATTGTTGGAATGTGGGAGGGGAGTTGGTCATGCCAAAAAACATGACAGTTGGTTCAAAAAGTCCTTGGTGAGTGATGAAGGCAGCCTTCCATTGGTCGCCTTCTTTGATTCAGACATTGTTATAGCCCCAATGGACATCAAACTTGGTAAAGACTGTGGCATCCTTGAGTTTATCAATGAGGTCAGAGATTAGGAGAAGAGGGTAGACGTCTCAGATAGTGTGTTCATTGAGATAACTATAATCCTGACAGGGTCAGAGTCCTCCATCCTTCTTTTTGACAAAGAAGAAGGGAGATGCTTGGAGAGATTTTGAGGGACAGATTTTTCTGGATTTCAGATTTTTGTTGATGAAGTCATCAGCAGCTTGTCGTTCAGTGGAGGAAAGAGGGTAGAGTTTCCCTATTTTAGGGATGAAGGAGTCCTTGAGGTTGATGGCATGGTCGTAAGGACAGGTGGAGGGTATATGGTCAGTAGCCTCCCTGCTAAAGACCTTAGCAAATTCTGCATAGGCAGGTGGAAGGATTTTCTTGGATTTGGCCACTTCTGCTTGCATAGCCAATTCCATGGAGAGCGTGAGTTTTCACACATATTCAATGAGTGAGGGGTTAGTGATCCAGGATCTGTAATGCTGGACCTGGTTAAGATGATAAAGGCCAAGACCACAGACAATATAGTCATCAGAGTCTTTAGTCTTGTTGTATTTTTGGAAGCCCAAGAGCTCTGTGGTGTCAAGGGTAGTTTCCTTTCTTGGGTTTACTGGTGGTGGAAGGGAGGATGGGGTATGGGTGTTACGATTCCTTTTTCCTCTTCACACGCTCCACTTTTCCTTTGCACCTTCACCCCGCCACTTTGCGCATCACACGGACGCTGTTTCTGTTGAGTCATCGTATCTTACATACGAGACTTCTCTTCCATTCCATAGTCTTCTTTTCTTCCCATTGACTCAATTCGACTTTGTCATACCTCACTTCCTTTTCTCATTGACTCATCTTCTATGACTTCTTATCTCTGACCGCCTATCCGCACCGCTTGGTCCGTGCGCATTTTGTCCATGTATATAAACCCGAGTACTTAGGCCTGTATTCCCTAAGCTAGTCTTACTCAATCTAGCCTCATTACCTCGGACCCCCTTGCCCACCTAGCGAGTGCTGCTCCTAGGAAGATATCCTTGATCCACCAAGCGAGCCTTGCTCCTTGGCCTTACCTCGACCCGCTAAGCGACTATCGTCCTTGCGGCTTACCTCGTACCCACTGAACCCACCGACTAGACTTTGAGTCTACGTTTGACGCTACCCGCGCCGAACGTAACAGTGGATAGTTCACTTGACAAAAATTGAATGGGCATTTCAGTTTGATTTCATGAGAAGGGCAGACTTGTCCCAGTCGAGAGGGATTAAAACTCGTCCTGCCTTCCAGTCAATGGTGGGGTTGGTGGCCTTCAGCCACGGGTATCCAAGGATGGCATTTTCTTGTCCACCATTGAAAATATAGAAGGCGATTTGCTGGGTGATGCCTTCTATCTGGGTGTAGAGTACCACCTGATTTTTGCAGGTGGTATTAGTGGACATGTTAGTGTTTCGGATGGAGAAAGGGTGTTTGAGGGGGGTAATTGGGATGTCATTGCATTTGACAGAGTCCCAGTCGATACAGTTGATCTGGGCTCCTGAGTCAAGGATAGCAGTGGTTTTGACGGTTTTCGTAGTGAGGAGGGAAACAATGAATTTCAAAGCAAGGTACAGTGAATTTCATTTGGTCTTGGGTACACTATGTATCGTAGTGGAGGGAGCTGATATTGAGGCGGGTCTCCATTCTAAAAATCCTGGGAAAATGCTTTGCACCCTAACTTCCTGATGGTGGTGTCATGTTCTTCATCAACTTCTTCCACTGAAGCAGAGCTTTTGACTACAGCCACCTTCTTGGTGCGGAAAGGGTTGTTGGGGCGAGGGGTAGGGGTGTCATTGGTCTTGGAGCATTCCTGAGCCATATGTCCTTTCTGGCTGCATCGGAAGCAACACCCCTCTTTCTTGAACTGCTCCCATTCTTCAGGAATGAGCTTGGTGAGGCGGTCGACCTCCATGGGGTCATGGGTAGGAGTGGTCTTTGGAGTAGTGGTAGGCTGAAAAACAGCCTGGGTGCAGGTGGAATGTTGCTTGGCTACTGTGGCAGTGAAGTGTTTCTGGGATAAGAACTGGTCGATATGAGTATACCAGTCTTCTGGGGTAGTGGGGATTTTGTTGAGGCTGTAGATGTGGTTGGAAAGCCAAACTGGAATTCTTGCTTGAAGGTAGTGGATGACGGTTGCAGCATTGGTGGTAGAGTCGAGGTTGGCTTTGACAACTTTCATTTTAAACTCTGCAAGATACTTGGGAAGGTAGTCATCAGAGTGGACACAGGTATTGGTGAGCCAAGTGGTAGCCTTGGCTTCAGCATTGTTGTTCTTGAAGGTGGTGTTAAAGTCTGTAATAAAGTCCTTCATAGTGCTGAAGGAATTATTGTTGAGGGCTTTCTTAATGTGAACTTGGGCCCAGCTCTTAGCTGTCCCTTCCTTCATGAATGAGAGAGCAAAACTGATTTGCTTCTTGTTGGTGTTATAGATTTCTTGGTTGATAAGGACATAAGTGCAGATGGTGTTGAGACAGTGCTCAGCAGAGACAGTGGAGCCATTGAAGTCCTTGGGGGAGCTAAGGTGAAGTTCAGTGGGTTTTGAGGAGGATATGGTGGGGAATGATATGAGGGAGAATGATGGGGGTGGTATAGGGGGTTAGGGTACTATGGGAGATGTGGTGACTGTGGGGATCAGTAGTGGTGATGAAGTTCAAGGTATGCTCAGCTGTGAAGAAAGCTGGTGTCTGAGGTGTGAGATCTCTTCCTACTCTTGGTGAGTGGGGAGGTACTTGTCTGTGTTGGTGTCCAAGTGAGAAGCAGAGTCCTCACTCTCGGATTCAAAGTCGGTGGTGGAGGTAGGTCTTCACCTGCTGTGGGGGTGCTGGGAAATTCTGGGGTGTCAAGGGGAAGGCGCTACATGATGGTAGGCCTAGAGAAGAAGCTAGTCTTTTGTTATGTTTGGTGTGGGCAACATTGAATGTAGACTTGGAAGCCTATTGGTGGTTTGTGGTTTTGATGTAATCCACAAGGACGAAGAGTTGCTTAGCAGGTTGATGGCAAGGCCACACTAGGACAGCAGTTGCTAGGCAGGTTCAAGGGTTCAAGGTGGCCAGCCAAGGAGCAAGGCTCACTTGGTGGATCAAGGGTTCAAGGGAATGAGGCTAGATTCGAGTAAGACTAGCTTAGGGAATACAGGCCTAAGTACTTGGGTTTATATACAGAGAGAGAGCATGCACAGACCAAGCTGTGTAGGTAATATGTACCTTTGAAAGCTGTTGTCTGATTCTCCATCAGGTCATTTGAATGACTTCTGAATAAGTTTAGCAAGTTCAAGGCATGCTGTGGCTTTGGTATCAAAGGGGTAAAAGGTGGATTTGAAGTTGGCAATGAATTTGTCAAAGGTTTTCTCAGAGGGGGCAGTTTTGGCATCACTCATATGTTCTAGCCACATTTCTGAGAAAGAGACTCTACATCCCTTACTCATCTTGTTCAACATGGTCAAGATCTTGATTTCATCTGTGGAATAGAGAGAGGCAGTGATAGTGAAGTAGCCCTTCATGACTTTGACCCATCATATTGTATTGGCAGGTTTGCCTGAAAAGTCAGAGGGAAGGGCAGCCTTAAGCTTGGACATGGTGGCTGAGGGTGTGGGCTGTGGGGCTGGGGGCAGTGCTGGGGCTGGTGTGATTTGGGGAACTGGTAGTGCAGAGACTGGTGTGGTCAAGGGGGGAGGTTGTTGTGGTTGAGATTGTGAAGGTGTGAAGACTGGAGGTGTTATAGGACTAGGGTTGCTGGGGTACTGAGAGGCAAAGAGCCTATAATGATGTCTGGGGGTAGGAGGCTGGGGTGATTCTAGGATACAAGGGGTCAATGGTGGTGTTGACACAATCTCCTTGTCTGAGAACTCTGGGGCTGTGATATGAGGTATGGTGACTGGGGGTATCCTACTCAATAGGAGAGATGAAGGAGATTCTTGATCTTTTGTTATGCAGGGTGTATCTCAAGTGACTAAGCTGAGATCTGACAGGCAGGACACTCATAAAGAGGTACAACTCAGCCTGAAGGGACAAAAGACTATATGTTGAAGTAGGTGGATCAAGGACTATATGTTTCTAGAAATGGACAAGAGACTAAGGGCCTGAGGAGGGTGATGAAGGACTAAAAGACCTGAGGAGGTCAACAAGGGACTGAGGAGACTCAAGAGTACATGTAAATTGCACAGATTGAGAATGCAGTACAGGATGGTAGACAAAGGTTTATATACCTGAAGAGAATGTGCACAGACCAAGCTATGCAAGTATTGTATAAGGAAAAGGAGAAGAGATGTGTAAGCATCAAACATCATGGAATACAATGGAATAAAAGAAAGGTCAGCAATGATGACAATCATTGCTGCAGAAAGGCTATGCAAGGAAGAAATGGAGAAACAGATCAAAGAGGTATAACACTCACACAGGAACGACTCATGATGATGAGGATGTGATCATAAGCATAGGTGAATAAACCAAAAATAGGAGTGTGAGTGGGATGAAGGCAGGAGAGAACAAGGATATGGTGAGAGATAAAGAAAACCATAACAGCATCAAAGGGGAAGACACTTTCATATAAAGGGCGTAGTATGGCATTTATGAGACACAACCCTTATTCCTGTCCACCTAGCTCTACTGGCTCATCAGAAACAAGAAAGAGCAACAAATTGGACAGCAGTATATCCTCAACAAAGTTGATGACAGCCTTAGGCTCCAGCAATCCATTCATTGCAAGGTTGGAGGAGTTGGACAAGGCTAGTAAGGCATTGGAAGGAGTACCAACCATATCTTCCTGCATGGCAATGTAGATGAACTATACACTATGAAAGCAAGAATTCAAGATCCAAAGGGACAAGCTTAGTATGAAGTGGGCTAATGCTGAGATCAAGTTTACATGTGAGCATGAACTCAGAATGCTTGACCTTGAATTGAAGGAGAGTGAGGAATGTTCAATCAGCTACTGGATCAACTTGTTGAACAACCAAATGGAATACATGTGTTATGAACAATCTAATGGTGGGTCAATATTATTTCTTCACTTCTCCTATTGGTGTTCCTTTTTCAGTTCACTCTTGGCAAACTGCCCCATGCTTTTTAGGTTTGGACAGCCTTTGGCTAGATGACCAACTGTATCCTGCTTTCCCTTTGTATCCACAGTAGGACGGTGATCCTTTTAACATGTAAGCTGTACTATACTTCTTTCCCATGAACCTGATCTGGCAAGGCATGACTTCATACCTGCCATATTGGGTGTTACACTTCTCCTATTCCATGGACACATCACTCCCATAGCCATATCTGCTTACTATAGCTGTGTTTCTCTTTGGCTTACATCAGATACTCTCTTATGATCCCCTTTCATTGAGTACAGCTTTGTCCAGGTATTTATATATATGTGGTTTGTACTAGTATCATTCCTTAGCTAGTTCTGTACAATCTACATGTAGTTTCTAGCAGCCCTTGAGTCCTTGAGAGGATAGTGAAAACCTTTAGCTTTCTCTAGTCTTGCACCACTAGTTGAGTGTGTGCTTGACAATTAGATTCTACACATATGCACAATAAAAGAATGAACTTGTCCCTCCACCCCTGCTATTAAGCAGAAGGGCAAGACTATCCCACCACAGTATACTGAGTACCAGACACCAGTGACAAAGATCTTATTACACATAGCAAGGAGGAACTCTATCATTCTGAAGTCGAACCTCCTCACTCACCATCTCCACCTCGAACTTGAAGGATAGCTGGAGGATCAGGAAGATCACCTGTTATATTTGGTGCAGGTAGTGTTGAACATAGACTCGCAAGCCTGTTGATGGTTTAATAGTTTGAGGAAACTGCAAGGACAAAGGTCACTTAGTAGGTTGAGGGTAAGGCCACACTAGGACAGCAGTCACTAGGTGGGTTCAAGGGTTTGAGGGCCAGCCAAGGAGCAAAAACTCACTTGGTGGATTGAGAGGTTCCAAGTTAATGAGGCTAGATTTGAGTAAGACTAGCTTAGGGAATACATGGCCTAAGTACTTGGGTTTATATAGTGTAGAGAAGTGTGCACAGACCAAGCTGTGTGAATATCATATCAAAGATAAGGAGTCATAGTGAATGAGTCAATGGGAAAAAAGAAGCGAAGAATGCATAATCAGAATGAGTCAATGAGAAAAAGAAGATAGTAGAATAGAAGAGAAGTCTCATGTGTAAGACATGATGACTCAGTGGGAAATGGCATCTGTGGAGTGCACAATGTGATCGGATGACTGAGTAAAGGAGAAGTAAAGTGTGTGAAGAGGAAAGAAAAGTGAATTGTAACACTACCCCCTTTTTATCTCTATTAAAGAAACCTCCTGGTTTCAGCTGAATGCTCAAGGTCCTGATGGATGTCTTCCTTGGTCATGGGGAGGGTGAGTGGGAGTTCTGAGCTGTTATAGGTGAATGGGCCATGGGGGTCGTAATGCCCACAAGTCTCATGCACATTAAGAAAGGTGAAAATACCACCAAGGTCATGGTAGGTAGTGTTCAGAGGTACACTGTTATCATTGGTTTCTTGCACGAATAAAAGGAGACAGAGCAGGGAAGTCAGGATAGCCCAAGGGACAGGTTTCATCATTGATGGTGAAGCCCATATGTTCTAGGATGGTGCAGTGAGGGTCCATGGGATCAAGGTGAGATGGTCCTGTAGGTTCAGGGGATGGGGATGGGGAGAATTGTTCAATGGTGGGATGAGAATCTAGGATGTTTCCAGGGGAGAAAGTTCAAGATGAAGGCTTATCTGTGGGGGTCCATAAAGCAGGGGTAGAGAAGGAAGGGGAAGGTTGATAAGGCAGTGGTGGGGGATGTTGAGTGGCTTTGGAAGTGAAGTGACGAGAAGGACAGTGATAGGGATGAGGGTGAGGAGGTGGAGATGGAGTGCTCCATCATGATGAATTTGGGGATGAGTCTGGTAAAGAGTCACATGAGGGTCCCATGCAATTGGTGATAGTGTGACTGGGTGTAGTAACTGAGCAACCTGGGCAAGTGTATCTTTTGCAATGTAACTTGTTGTAACTAAGGCAGTGGCAATGGAGGCATGCCTGCCAGTAATGGAGATGAGACTCAGAGAGGGGTTTGTCTTCCTGGGTGGTCACTATTTCCTCAGAAGTCATGGGCAGATGGGAGTCATCAATGTTGATGAATTCAAGGAAAGTGGGAGACTTATTTCCAAAGTCCCAAAGGACTGCATCTATTCACTGGACCATGCTGCCAAGACTGAGCTGGGTTAAGGCAGCAAGAAGGGAATTGTGAAGATGGAGGTCTGAATGTTGTAAAAAAGTGAAGAGCACACAAATATTGGAGTTCATAGGGATGTGGTCAGTGAGGCCAATGATGGCATTGCACATGGCTATGTGGTGGATATAAACATTGCGAAGAAAGCTGAGAGGGGAGGTGGGAGCGATGACACAGTTGAGGGTGGTGATGAGGCAAGAGTCAAGGAGAGCACTGTCAAGGAGGGTGTTGGTGATGGGGGATGGATTATAGACAACTTTGCCATGCATGACAAAGGGAAGGGCAGAAGTGGGGATGTGGGAGGCATCCATGGTGGTTGTGGTGAGAGGGGATGGGGTTCAATGTTGGCTTCATAGGGCCTTTTTATAATCCTGGAGGATTTCCTTGGCATTGGCAAACTCCACTTTGGGAAGCCATGAGTCTTCTTCTGTGGAGTAGCCCTTCTATTGAACCAGATATTGCCTCCAAGATGGGGTGCCCTTGTGCCAAAGAACTTTCTCAATTTTGTAGTGTTCTTCATTATCTATGAGATCCGGTGGCAGAGAAGGGTAGTTCTGGCCATGGACAGGGTTCTCAAGATAAGGAGATAGAGGAGAAGTGTGGAACATGTTGTGAATTTTCCACACCTGTGGGAGTTGGAGTTTATATGTGATAGGGGATAGGATGGCAGTGATAGTAAAAGGACCTTCTTGCTTGGCAGTGAACTTGGGATTGGGAAGGGAGCATTTGAGGTTACATCCTTCCAGCCAGACCTTGTCATTGACTTTGAATGGTTTAAAGGCCTTCCAGTTCCTGGCCTTCATGGTCTGGTGAGCGAGTTTATGAGAGGCAAGGGCTTTTTCTTGTGCTGCAGAAAGCAGCTTCAAGCAGGATTCCACTGCAGGGATAGAAGAGTCTGAGATGATTGTGGGAAAGGGGCAGGGTTCATATTCCATTATGAGATAGAATAGGGATTGATTGGTGATGGAGTGAGGGCAGTGATTGTGGGTGAATTCAGCAAGGGTGATATGTTCAGCCCAGGCCGTGGGATTTGATCTGCAAAAGATGCAGAGGTATGTTTCAATTTCTTGGTTGACTTGTTCCATCTCTCCATCTGTTTGAGGGTGGCAGGTGGTGGAGAGGGCGAGTTCGTAGCTCAGAAGGTTTCCGAGCTCTTTGGCAAAGGCAGATGCAAATTGGGGTCCTCTGTCTGAGATGATCTTATTGTATAGACCGAATTGCCAGAAGACTTTATGGAAAAAGAGGGCTGCAATCTCAGATGCATCAACAGTCTTCTTGGTAGGGCAGAGGATTACCCCCTTTGTAGGCCCATGGTCAACCACAGCTAAGAGAAAATCAAAGCTGGAGGAGATGGGGAGGTCAGTGATCAGATCACAAGAGATCTGTTGGAAGGGGCAGGTGGCAGTGGAATGAATGGGAGAGAGTAGGGGGTGTGTGGGGTGAGTGTTGGCCTTGTGTTGCTAGCAAACAGTGCAACCAGCAATGTATTGTTGGATGAAAGAAGCAAGACTAGGCCACCAAAATTCAGATGCGACTAATTGGTGAGTTTTCAGAATGCTAGGGTGGCCAGCAATGGGGTGGTCATGATGGCAGACAACAATGGAACAACAGAGGATGGGGTTAGCTGGGATGTAGACACAGTCCTGGTAAGTAAGGATACTGGTGTTGTATTTCCAGTCAGAGAGGTGAGAGCAGAATTTAGCAAGAAGCTCCCCTGGGAGAGCATGGAGGGCATTGAGGACAAGGGGGTCCAAGGTGGAGGATGCAGCGACCTTGGTAGTGAGTTCTGCATCAATGAGATTAACAAAGTGCCATAATAAAAGCAAAGAAAGCACATACAAAATACTAAAACTATAGAACAGAAATGTTGCTCAAAAAAGTGTCCCAATGACATGTCATTTTAATATGGTTATATCTCAGTACCATGGCACCCAAATCACATGGCCAAGGACTCAGATTCAAGGCAAGGGTTAGGGCTATCAATGACCCTGCAAGTATTAGAGCCAACACCTCTTGGTTCCCTTGCAAATGTCAACTCTTTGTAAAATGGCCAAACATTGGGACACTTTTTTGAGCCACTGTAGGAGAGCGGAGCAGTAGTCATCCTCATTAGACATCTCTGGATCTAATTCCAGGTATTTTAGGAGATACTGCTGGGGTATCCAATCTTGTTTCTTGGGACAAGTTTGTTGATCCAAGATAGTCAAAGTTCCAGTAGACCAATCTATTTGGGGATTCATTTCTTGTAACCAATTGATCCCAAGGATCACCCCTTCATCTCTGCAATTGATGATGAAGAATCATCAATCCTCCGAGATTTGTCTGATTGTTATCGTTAGGGTGATGTAATGATGGATCAATCCATTTTGGTTGTCAGTTCTGTCCACATTGTAGGCTTGGATACAGTTTCCAAGTCAGACAAGAGCCCAGTTGTTGAGTCATGCTAGGTGTTTATTGACAAAACATCTGGTGGCTCTGCTATCTACCAGAGCTGTCATTGCAATGTTTTGGGTTGTTCCTTGTTTGTACAGGTGAATGGGGAGTTTGATTGCTCTAGGGCTAGTACCTGATACAAATACAGGAGCGATGGTATGCAGAGGAGAAGTCATTGCTACTTCCCTCCACCTTAAAAACCTAAACTTTCATTGGTCCAGATCACGTGAACTTGTTCCATAGATTCCAGGGCATAAAGCTTGAGGATACAGAGGAGCTCATCCCTAGGGAGATCAGTTTTTTGAATGAATTCTCCCAGGGCATCCATATTGGTGGATTCTACTGTGTTGACTTGCTGCTTTGAAGGGAAGTACCTAGATCCAGGATTTTGTTGTCCTCCTCTGTGATTGGTGGAACGACATCCCACTCAATGGCACACAAAGCATTTATTGTTTTTCATGTGCTCAGCTCTTTCTGTGGGGGAAAGGTGGATGGAGTCTATCTCCATGGCATTTGGGTCTCTGGTGGGTCAGGAGGTTCTGCCATAGACTAAGGGTAGAAACCTCTTAGGATCTCTAATCCTTCTCAGCCATATCAAGTTCTCATGGAACTGTTGTGTGGCTGTCAACCATTTCTCCCAGGTTGCAGGCTGGGGATTAAGCATGGCCATCATGTCAGCCAGTTTCTGGTCTACTCCTCAGCATAGTTTGTCAATTAGGATCTCATTGTGAGTGTCTCCTAACCCACTCTTGCCAACTTTCAATTGGAAAGTGGTAGCATAAGCATCAAAGTTTCCTTTCTTCACATATGATGGTAATCCACTCTTGGTTGGTTCTGGGAAGTCAGATTGTTTCATCTCATAGATGTTGTTGCAGGCTCGTTCCTTTTCTCTTACTGGGACGAAGGCAGCTTGGAAGGCTTCCAAAAAGTCTTTCCAAGTATCTGCCTTGGGATACCAGCTTTCAGCAAAGACCACTCCTCATCCTTTACTCATCTTGTTGAGAGCAGTTAGGAGTGGTCTGCATGGCTTGCACACAAGGGTGTTGGCTGCCCATTGAAATGCCAAGTTGGCTGATGAATGCTGTGGCTGGGGGGGCACCAGCACATCCAAGTTTGTGCTTCCAGTTGACATCTGCTGACATTCCATTGTGGCTCATGCATGGTTTCAGTGATCAGGCATTCTATGGAGGACAGTATGAAAACATGACCAGTAGCCAGGCCTCACCATTCTGGGCTGGTATGGCAGCAGCATTGTCTACACATGCTTGGAATGGCACCATGCGCATTGACAGGTCCAGTGAGGAGGTCAATGAACAGTTTGGCCTGGGCTGAGGGTAACTGGAGGTAAGCACATGTCTATTTTGAGTAGGTGATGGCAATGAAAGTCCCCAAGCCAGATGACATGATCGGAGTCACATGGAAACAGGATCTGCAAGTGGGTGTCATTGAAAAAAAATGCCATTTCATGTAAGGACATCCATGGTAGATATAGATGACAGTGCAGTTCCCAAAGAGCCAGAGAGTTGGATGACAATGTCTCTAGAGGGGAAATCTTGAGCATGGTGGACTATGGAACATGGTAGGGTGAATGTTGGATGGCTGTGCACTGATGTTCGAGAGGGAGGAGAGAGAGGACACAGGGTGTGTGGTGAGAGTGTGGGTGTGAACATCCACAGGGTAGGTGTCTGTAAATTGAGGCAAGGAGAGAGAAGGGGTGGGGGCAGGCATGCAATTAGGACACGCAATTTGCACTGAGGGTGGGGGGAGCACCAGTTTTTGTGTTCATGTTGGGAGACACAATGCATGAGCTCTCCTTGTGGACAGCTTCTGTGCCATCATGAATGGCAAGATTGGTAGGCATGGCATCGTTGAAGGTGTGTATGGTGAGCACATGTTGTTGCCTGGGGTCATACCAGTTGGACAGCAATGGTGGTATCTGTGTCCTCCATCTTGTGTAGGAAGTCAGGGCCATTGATGGGGGGTGAGTATAGTCCTTGATGGTCACTTGGAGGCTAGGCACATCTACATTGCTACTCTGCAGGGGGCCATTGCAGAGGGGGAGGGGGGGCAGCCATGGCATCTTGGTGTGGTCATCAGCAATGTCAGGAGCAAGCCACACTGCTGTCCTTGTTGGGGTTGTGTCCTGTTGGTGCATGACCATGGTGAGGTGTGTGGCAATGCAGGCGGGAAAGCCAGTGCCAGAAGCACAAGTTGACTATTAAATTAGCTGAATTGTCATCTGAAACTTGGGGACATGAAAAAGGAATTTCAAGTAATTGTTGATCATTATGCAATGGTGAATTAAGCATTAATATTATAAATTCTCTTCTAGTAATATCTAATACAATTACATTATTCATATTAGGTGAATAAGTTCCATAAGATATTCTATTGTATAAGAATATTGAATAACAAGCAGATAATACCATACCTGTAGCTCCTAATGTAGATATTATTGGATTAACTTCCCAAATTCCAATTAAAGATAATTGTTCTCCTAAGAAATCCAATCGGACTAGCCTTAGTTCAGGCCACAAGACGAGAAGCCAGCAAACCCGAGATGGAATAGTCCACCTCTGGATGACATTCGTGGTAATAGCCCACATGCGATGCATAAGGATGAGCCACTAGGAACACAAACAGCCAAAAAGGGGAGGGAGGGAATGGGTAGCGAAAATACAGGCCACTGGCAAGCCAATGAGAGGACTATGAGCACAAAAACAGTACAGTAGGGGAAAACATGCGCACCTGGCAAGCC
>JBBPLS010000359.1:0-22144 GCA_038089895.1 Boletellus ananas | reverse complement strand
GTAGATGACCGAGTCCGCTCCCTTGCAATACAGGAGGATCCGACCATCCGGCGCGCGTACGATTACGCTCATCCGCTTCCGTGTACTGCTAAAGTCGATTGTCTTCAGCAGTGTGTACCGCTCAGGCTGTCCCATCACCTCTATTTCGATCGTGTCCCGCGACTTGCCCACAAACGGAAACCCGACGTCCCTCGCGGCAGCCACTAGTGCAGCTTCGTCCGGCGACTCTGCCTTGTACTCCAGGTACCATGGCTTCTCCGTCTGCGATGGCTTGTCCGCGAGGACGGTGTGACAGACAGCCAGCGCGCGGAAGAAGGCAGTGATGTGTCCCGCCTGCCCGGAGGTCCGGTCCTTGATGTCCTCGGCCAGTTTGGGTGAGACAAGCGTGAGTTTGTCGATCTGCGCGTATCGATTCTTGAAGATCTTTGAGAGGGTGGCAACCATGGTGTCTTTGAGTGCGGCAAGGCGGCGTGCGAGCTCCTCGGGCTCGATAGCATCTGTTCGTCCTTCCCGCGTCGCGGCGCCACGCTCCGCCTCAGTGATACCTTCACCGTACACCACTCCGTGGATGGAACACTTCTGAAACTCCATGACGTTTTGCGTGAGCGTGCCAGTCTTGTCAGAAAAGACATATTCAATCTGGCCGAGGTCGTCAGAGATACCCCAGTTCTTGGGGACACAAACCGTGTCAAAGGGCTTGTAGTACATGTCGATGTCCTGGGCAATAAAGTAAGCCTGGATGGTCTTGACGATTTCGATCGAGATGAAGAGCGAAACAGGGACGATGTTCTGGAATGCAATTAGGCAGGAACTATACAGTCATGTCAGATCGATGCAAGCGCGACAAAGGAACCAGACTCACACGAATGTCACCAGTGCATTAAGCACGGTGGAGTTCGTAGGATCTACACCCGGTTCAAAAACCTTAACGCTCGTATTCTGCAGACCATCGAGGACGCCATAGATCACTGCAGAGAGTATACAGATGATGAGCAGAAACACAAAGTTAACAATGACGTTAAAGTTAGTCTCCTTGGCGATCTTGGACTGTTTGGACGGCGTCAAGCCGCCATTCAAGTAGATCTTGGTGTCTGGACCAGTGAACGCGACCAGACCGATGATCCAAGCTGTGTTCCGCACTGTACAACCACGAAGGAGCAGTTCATTGATTGTGACACCTTCCTTTCGAAAATCCCCGTTGACAGGGTCCGTATAGCGTAGAACCCCATTGTACAGGTACAGATTCTGATGGGGCGGTTCGGACTCGAGGACAAAAGATGATCTTTCCACGTCTTCTTCTGAGGTGATAGAAGAAGTGGGTTTGAGGGCCCTACGAGGCTTTAGATTGGTCTCGCCATCCAGATTCTTGGTTTCCAGGTAGCAGAGACCGTCGGGATCCGATGTTGATAGAACAACCACATCGGCTGGGACCTGTTCGTTTTCCCGTAAAAGCACAATGTCCCCAACTTCCAGCTTCTTCCATAGTGTCCTTTCCCACCTCGCGACCCCGCTTATCCTCCGTTTCCAGTCGATGACCCCAGGTGATGACTGTGGAGGTATGCTCTGCTGATATGTCGAATACGACCTATTGCGTCCCCAGGGTCCAAGTTCGGCAGCGGGAGGCAATCCAGGAGGATAGGTATGCGAGTCGATACTAGCAATGTCTTCGAGTTGTCTTCCGCCCGCACCGGTCGGCCGTCCGAGACTCAACGTGCTTTCGTTAGGATCCACCGTGCTTAGGCTAATCCTGTCCCCGTCGACGCCTTTGCTTAGAACAATGCGCATCCCTTCACCTGCTTCCTTTTCGCGGAGCTTTTGGACACCTTTGGACACCTTTCCCGGGGGTTGGATGCGAAGGAGTCGCTGGTACCACGGGCGAGGATCCAGAGGTTGGTTTACGTTGCGCCACTCGCCGAGACGCGTGACCGCGGAGGTGTTGACTTCTTCGTCGAGCTGTGCACGGCGGTAGTCCTCGATACCATCCTTTATGGCGGTGACGACAAGAATGAAGGCAAGAGGAAGGGCGGCGGTCGACGCAGAGGCGGCTCCGAATACAGGGAATACTGTGGTGCGTCCGTTAGGTAGAGTGGGCTGGCAAAAAAGTGCTTACATTGGAAGATGACGAGGGCCAAGAAGTAAATGTTGGCTATTCTACGTGAGGAGGTAAATAGGAGCTGATGGTGCAGGATGGTGGGAGTTACCGGCGGAATTGCTCAAAGAGGTTCTTGGGCAGGAACGTAAGTAGGGTATATCCTAGAGGTGGGGTGAGAGTGTGGAGGGAAGAGTCGGTGGAGGACTCACTGCTTGTGCGGACTTTGTTTCTGGCATAGCGAACGAGCGGCTGGCCGTTTTGATCGACCTCTATGGCAGACAAAGGAGTGTTGACGTATATATTCCTACGGAGACCTGGTATTTGTGGTCCAGACAGGCCGGTGGTTGGGTCAGACACGGCCGAATCAGCAGTCTTTGGACGTTTGTCTTTTCTAAAGAAGCGAGAGCGTTTCTTGTGGGCGGACCTCCTCTCTGCGCGCAGCTCAGAGCGAATGGACTCTGCGATGGTGGAGGCTGCAGTACGCACGGTGCGTAGGCGAAGGTCAGGATCAATCGGGGCATCGTTGTCGTTGTCATTGTCGTGGCCTCGTTGTGGCTGGCGCTTGAACGGTGACATTGGCTGGTGGTGAGTTGTGGAGAGTTACCGAGTGCCAGCCCGGGTGAAGCAGGTACAAGAGACGCAGCAGCGCGGCGGTGCGGCGGTGCGTTTTCGTCCACTTGGGACCCCCAATCACTGCCGGCGCTGCGGTCGCGTCTCTCACCACTCTCGGTTCCAAACTAGAGCCCTCAAAATGCCCCATTCGTTCCACACTGCCGTCGCCGGCGCTGGGACACCCGGTGAGTCGCCATTTGGCGTCCAGGCAACTTGTCTGATCTCCAGGTAGTCACTTTTCACTCGGCCATTTTTATTCCAAGTCCTCGCCAGCAGGCTCGGTGACGTCCATATTGTTCGACTAGTTCAAGTGCGGTCCATGGTACCGCACCATGTGCCATCCCCGTGCTACAATATCTATACCATGTTCGTCGCGCTCCAGTCTGACGGCATGCAAGTTGGTTCGGACGCGACCGAAACCCTGACATCCAGCCCGACGTATATTACCGAGTCATCATCGATTATCGATAGGTCTGCTCAGTTGCGCTTGTGGCAGCTTTGCCGGTTGACAGTCTTCTCACGTTTTGGCCAAACGTCCAAGGACGCAAGTTTGTCCTCTTCCATACTATCGCCATTCCCCTTTGACTAACCATGCCCCAATGACTCTAGGAAGGTCGTTGTATACTCTTGCATCGCCATCCTCTTCATCACAGGAAACCAAACCCCCTCCGTTTCCTAGGCGACCTTCACGGCCTCTCAATGCACTTCGTAAGTTCTTGGCACCAATTTGTTTTCCAATGGATTCACGAATCTCTGGCCCACTTCGATTGTTTTCTTGAACCCTCGCGTCGGTCCTCGACACATGTCCCCTTTCCCTGCTCATCACTATCATACTAGGGCAACAGCGATTACTCATTGGGAGACCGCACCCACACACCGCCACTGCCATTCACATCCGTGTGCATGTGCAGGCAGCCCACTAGCAAGATTGCTGAGGAGTACTGCAACCGAGAGCTACCTGAAAAGGGACCATATGAACAATTTGACGATGTAGATTCAATACTGTGCTTTAGACCCTCGGAAACACCCTTGCGGTTTACTCTCATTCAATCGATTTTGTCTGTGGGACTTGGCGTCGCGCACAGTAACGATTACATGGACAAGGCGGTGCCAATACATCACAGTCCGTTACTACCCCCACGGCAAGGCAGATCAACCCTGACCCTGCCATCTACCCAGCACAGGTACCGTCAAGGTTGCTTACTTCCCTCGTGTACCACACTAATCCAGTTCCGGACGTAGTTCAAAAGCAAGCATTGTCACGGCCCCCACGAGGAGGCTAGGTCCGTCTCCACTCTTCATCTCACGTATCTGGATGGTAGGGGTGGAAAAAGGAATGAAGTCAACTTCCAACCCGAGCACGTTATCGAGAAAAAATTCGGTAGAAACAAAGCCATCAGTGACAATACTATGAAGCGATGGTCTTCTGGCTGATTCTTATCGACGCAAGGTGAATGGGTTCCGTTTCTTTTTATTCTTGGTATGTAGCATGTTGACTCGTCGACCCAGCGTGCGTACTCATGGCTGCTATGGAATATCAGCCAGATATCTATGAGATTGCTATCTTGCCAAGCCTGATAGCTGCCTATCGTCTGGATGCATCACCCATTTACCTCCAACAACTTTATTATACAGCGGGACCGTGTCCTATCACTCAAGATAGATGCTGCAAGTAAGTCTTATTATTCTAGGGTCCGTATCTGTTTTTACTTCTAGCGTGCAGACATGTTTGCTCGGGGAGGGAACGCGGTACGCAACTCCTTGGTGTGTAATTCCCACACCAAGGTCATTGTAATCCCGATGAGTTCTGGAGGTATATATGCCTTAGAGGCAGCTGTGCTACAGAATGGGTGGTTAATCTGAAGGCCCCATCACTCTCTTTTCACCGTCACATGCTCCAAGTCTGATCTGCAGTGCCCCAGCCCATACGACGCGACGAGTGTAGACATTTCCAGCACAACGTGAGCTGACAAGCGTACCCGCCCACATCTAGTTTTTTTATTTCTTCCCTTTTGTGCTGTTACATAGCGCAATAACGATATTCATAACTCTAGACGACAGCACCAGTAGTGAGCTCCGAGCTCTCGCTCGGCGTTCAATCACCACTATCGCGGCCCCGTCGACTGTCTGGCCTTCTCGGGACCAATCGCTTAGTTCTAGTAAGAACTTCTCCCAGCAGGAACCTTGTAAAAAACACCCACTGATTGGTACTTGCCCGACGTGCTTTCAAAGGGCAGGGGTGCAGCAAAAACCAGCGGCGTTGGGAGGCAGGCGTTGCTTGCACTTGCTCTATAGTAGCCAAGCGCCAGGGCCGGTCACCAGATCGTAGGTACCAGACCACGATCTTGCTCACCGCCCCCAACATGGGCAGTCCAGGGACCTGACGTTCAATCCAGTGGCCAATGAACGGGCTCGATGACTCCCTTTCTCGCTGGCACCCGCTAGTAGATTATCAATTACTCGTATCAGCCGCTCCCAGTTGCTCCTCTGAAACTTGAGGTGTGATAGTGTAGCCAACGGACCTGTCATCGCAGCTACTGCGATGACAATAACCCGGGATCTGTCTCGCAGCGTCGGTCCAAATGGGTGACTGCAGATTCGTGCGGGACCAACTCTCGAAGTGTGGATCTGTCAATGAAAACGCACCTGAAGGCATGTTTCAACGCGGCCGGTTTCGATTACGAATTGATTCAAGGTCGGTTTTAAGTAATAAGTAATCGGGCCGTTAAGCGGCACATGACACGGCATGTCGGGGTTTGAATAACATGCAGAGGCGACCCACACTGCCGCTTTCACTGGGGCTGTATTTGTGCCGC
Source organism: Boletellus ananas (assembly GCA_038089895.1). Lineage (NCBI taxonomy): Eukaryota > Fungi > Basidiomycota > Agaricomycetes > Boletales > Boletaceae > Boletellus > Boletellus ananas. Next base: position 16,624 of record JBBPLS010000359.1, on the reverse strand, counting down.
CTGCAGTGGCTGGATTTCGAAATGTGATATAAACTGCGCGCAACTTGCCCACATACCTAGTGAGCAGAGTTGAAAAAAAAGATGTTATGGCTCGTCATGTTTCAAACTCAGATTGGACATTGAACCTGACGTTGAACACGATTTGAAAAGGCGCGGAATTGTTTCAACACTGAACTGCTCTGTTAAACAGATGTCATTGGCCCTTCTTCTGCTACAGTTATTTGGTCCTAGTCCTGAGAGGGTTTAAAACGGACCGGGGCCGATACATGGCACCGACAATCTTCGCCTGGCAGGTTTTGGCCTGGAGCGATCACGAAACGTCCCGTCACCCCCAGGAAATACCAATGAATAAAATGATCGAAATGATATAGATCTGCTAGCTGACCATCTGTTCCTGAAAACAAAAAAAAAAAGATCCTCTCTGGTTTGGGAAGGTCATCCAACGCTAGCAACCTCAACGACAGGGGAAGTCTGCGCCGCGTAGACGTACGCTCGACGGTTTAAAGGTCGGTTTCACGATCTGTGCCGACGATCTCGCTTCGCGCATGACTTGTTCCTGACCTTGCTTCTCATGTATAGGATCGTATGGGATCTGTCAGTGCCAAAACACATATTTATTTCACCATTCACTGCGCCTTCCCCTCCCTCCTTATCTATTCTTCTCCTTCCTGGTTCGCTATTTTTCCATTCCACGTCTTGGAATACGTATGATTGCATGGAAACCATAACCGGTACGAGGGGCATTGCTCTCGACAAGGCAGAACTCTTGGGCACCTTCATCGAAGGGCTATTGTATGGTGAGTGTTCTCGGCATGCCACCCGCAGACGAAATACGCTGACCGCCATTGTTTGCGGTCGCCGCAAGGTTTCTCGTTGTTAATGTTCGCGGGAACGGTCTGGGTGCTGTTGTCCCGACGATCCGCTCACCAGGTCAACTATAAGATACTCGCGGTCGCATGCCTATTGCTGCTGGTTAGCACGTCCGTGAGTGTTTTTCTTTATCTTATTATCGATGTGCCGAATGGACTGATATTCTCTGGGGGTGCGCAGCACTTTGTGCTCGACGTTATTAGGCTCGTGGAGGGCTTCATATTGTACCGGAATCGTCACAAGAGTGGTCCCAACGGCTATTTCCGGGACGTGACTGGATGGACGTATGTGTACAGGATCCATTTGTTCACTACGCAGACACTCATAGGGGACGGTGTCGTCGTAAGTACCCATTGCGTCGAGATAAACATGATCCATTGACACTATGGTTCACATTGCAGCTCTACCGCTGTTATGTGGTATGGCGAAGCAAACTGGTGATGACTTTGCCTGTGATACTCTGGTGTGGTCTCGGTGGTACGGGTGCTGTCGTATTCTGCCAGCGAGTGATGAGCATTAACCAGCATCTCCGTAGCAACTGGATTTGGAAGTGCATATGTGGCATCACAGCTACGGCACGCAGGGAGGTCTAGTTGGCAGCTCTCGCCCTGGATCGCATCGTTTTGGGGATCTGCACTGGCGACCAATGTGTTAACGACCTGTATGTCGTCTTGACAGTATACATGCCGAAGAGTGCCTCTGAATGCTACCACCCCTTGCATATCAGCTCTACTGGTCTACCGCATCTGGTACATTGATCGAAAGGCTAAGAAGCTACACGGACCCGGACAGTCGCACCTGCAGCACATGTTGCACGTCATCATCGACGCCGGCATGATCTACTCCTTCACTCTTCTTACGGCGTTGGTCTCCTTTTTGTGTCAGTCCAGGTTTCAGTATATCATGGTGAGGCGTTTCCCTTTCTTCCTTGCTCGTGGGCGGCTTGCGATGAACACCACGCTGATGCTTAAATCGCGAACAACTACCTGCTACCACACAGATCACGCCGATTATCTCAATCACGTTTTACATGGTGATCATCCGCGTCGGCCTGGCTAACAGTGGAGTCAAGCAGACGGCAAACACAGCAGCACCGACCACGCAGGCCGGGGCGGAAATGCGAATCCATATCGCGACACTGACTGAGTGTAAAGCCCACGATCATTCCCCCGGTTGGTTGCGCCACCCGATCGCGGATACGATCCAAGAGAGAAGGAGCGAGAGTGGGTTTAACACCAAAGCTGGCGTGAATGTGGCGTGTGCGAGGGTGGACGCGTTGCCAGCGGGAGATACCGATGGTCGCTGTCGGTGGAGTCTGTGCGCGTGCATGCTGCAGGGTAGCCAGACAAGCTGACATTTGGGCAAAAGCAACCCTGATTGAGCGCCACGTATGTATTCCCCTCCCGATGTCTCGCGCACTCAAGTACTGCCTACCCATACGACTCCCGTAGCTCTTTCTGATCGACCACCGTTTCCCCGGCGACGAACCGCCACCTTTTCTACCTGTGACTTGGGGACCAAAGGGCGATCGTCTGACATAATTTGTTCTTTCCACTCTTCGTATTTTTCCACTTTTCTTACGCCTCCAGACTCGTTTCATAAATCATGATTGGCCTTGGGGTTGGCCCAACCTCTCTTTGTACTTCGTATCAGTTGAACGCATTATCTAGCGCATAATCCCACCACCTTGACTGTGACATATATATGGGAGATACTAACATAACGCTGTCTTGTTTCAAACTCAGATGGAGTGGAGCACCGCCGAGATTTCTACTTGGACCAGCCTCATAAGTAAACTCCTATCATTTTCTTACTCACATGCCATAATTGTCGAGCAATCGCAGGTTTCTGTTGGACAGACGGCATCTCCAAGCACGACGAAACTAGTCCAAAATCAGCCTGAAGACCAGCTCCTTTCTGACTACCGTATTATGGTAACCGCTGCTGGCCCTCTTCATTACCCGCAGTTGAACTAACCGTGCACCCTGAAAGGAACGGTATCAGGGTCAGGAAACAGGACGCGTCCTGACCAAGTTGCTCATAAAATATTTCACGGCCTGACATGAATGACTTAGCTTAGACCGCACTGTTCATCCCTGAAGAAAGTGTCTTTTTGGAGTGCCAGTCGCGGACGGCAAGGATTTTGCACCGCGTGGACGTTCGGCTGTTTGACGTTCGGTTTCACGATCCGCTTAAATGATCTCAGTTCCCGCCCGTGACACATTTCTAATCCACCCTTTTAGGATTAGTTATAAGGGGTCAACAAGCGTCGAGACGCATATTTACTTCGCTTGTTTTTTTACTTCCATATTATACGTCCTGGGATATGTCTGGTGCCAATGGCTTCACTTCTGACGAGGCAGAGCTTTTGGGTGTCCTCGCTGAAGGGGTATTGTACGGTGAATCCCATCAACAGACAATCCTGCGGACGGAACGCGCTGAATCCCTTTCTTTGCGGCTATTGCAAGGTTGTTCACTGTTGATGTTCGCGGGAACGATTTGGGCGTTGTGGTCTCGACGATCCACTCGCCACGTCAACTACAAGATACTTGTGATTGCATGTCTGTTACTACTTATTAGTACGTCCGTGAGTGCTCTCTATCTCTATCGATGTGGGCCGAACAGACCATAATATCTTCTGGGCGTGACAGCACTTTGTGATCGACGTTGTGAAGCTCGTGAAGGGTCGTATATTGCACCGAGACTCTTACGAGAACGGATCCACCAGCAATTTTACGGATGTGGATCGATGGATTGTCGTGTCCAGGTTCCATTTGTTCACTGTGCAAGCACTCATAGGGGACGGTATTGTCGTGAGCTTTCGTGCCATACATCCAGGCAAGTAATATCCGCTAACGCCATCGTTACATTGCAGCTTTACCGTTGCTATGTGGCATGGCAAAGCAAACTGGTGATGATTTTGCCTATGATGCTCTGGTGTGGTCTCGGTGGTGCGCGTGCCATCGTGCTCTGGATGATTGATGTCGCTAATGAGTATCCCTGAAGTAACTGGGTTTGGGAGTGCGTACGTTACATCGCAGTCGCAGGGCAGGGTATCTGATGGGCGCCGCTCATCGCTCTATGCTTCATTTTGGGGGTTTGCACTGGCGACCAACGTGCTGACGACCTGTACGTCGTCTCTGGTTCATTCATGCTACCAAATGCCTCAGCTTGGACTTCACCACTTGACGCACATCAGCTCTGTTGGTCTGGCGGATCTGGAACATCAATCGAAAGGGAGAGAAGACACACGGATCCAATGAATCGCCGCTGAAGCACATGTTGCAAGTCGTCGTCGACACTGGCGTGGTCTACTCCCTCGTCCTTTTGGCGGCGCTGATCTCCTCCTTGTCTCACTCTAAATTTCGGTTTGTTATGGTCAGTCTTTTTTTTCGCGCTTATGGGCGACGTGCGTTACTCCCGGCGCTGAAACCTGCCACTGGGGGACTACCGACTACTACACAGATCCCACCGATCATCTCGATCACGTTTTACATGGTTATCATCCGCATCGCCCTGGCCAACAACGGGGCCAGACAGACCGCGGATCCACTGCAAGACCCACCTACAGACAGCGAGGCGGTAGTGCAAGTCCACGTCACGACGGTGACAGAACACAAGGCAGACGATGAGCTTTCGCCCGGGTTGGCCGCGGCGGTCAGTCGCGGGTACTATTCGAGGAGGGACAAGCGCGAGTGGGAGCGGAGACGAGGCGACACGGACGTGAACGAGGGGGCGTGCGCAAATGTGCGCACCGTCGGAGAACTCTGATGCGTAGGATGCTGGTCACCTGGACTTGCCGCGCTCACTACATTTTCTCGTGTGGACATCGGTCGCACATGCTCGCAGAGTTGGCTCAGGCTCAGGCTCCCGTCCAGTCCTGTACTACACGGTCAACTGGAGACAGCCCAGACAGGCTATAGCCAGTTGTTCCCTCGCTCGCTCTCGCCGACCCTCTAGGAAGTACAGTCCCCGCTATTCAGCCGTTTTCAGTCTCAGATACATCGCTGGCGCGAGACACCGACAGATTACATATGAGTTACAACTTGGTTATACTATAGTAGGCTTATTGCTGACTTATTAGTAAATACTTATTATTTGCCCCGACATTACTTCGCCCAAGCTCCAAGTTGTAGCCCACATATTTCCGTCGACAAATCTTCAAGGTCGATCGTTTGCCAAGCAACCCCGATACGCCCATCGTGTTTTGTCCTAAATTCTACGAAGCACGTGGTGAGCGCGCGACTCGTCTTTTCCCACCCATTGTCATCCCTATAGTTCTCGTCCAACTTGGCAGGCACCAGACAGCAATGGGGCTTTCCTAGCAATGAAATCCATAATGATATACCCAAGCACCACGGTGCGCCAAGATGGATTTCTAGTCGGCCTACCAGCCACTATCCAGGACCCCAGCCACTGCTGAAGGGATCCCCGAGTGGGCCCACGGCGCGCATTCGGCAAGGGGATGCTGTGCGTATTAGTACCATGATTGTACGTACCACGGGTGGTCGCCCGGTCACCGGCAGCATTGTACCGTGGTGCACACAGCCGCTGCGACCGGCGCGAACAATAGAACAACGAGCATGACCTGTGCCAGTCATTGGCTCGCAAGCTCGAGCTGTGGTCTGGTCATGTCGACAATACGGTGGACGGACGGTTCCTGACAGGTGGACGTGTAGATCCCGTCATGAGATAGAGAGAGACGACCGTGGGAATATCCCAGTCGGTGTAAACAATGTTGCACACGTGCCCTTATCGTCCGACTCGCTTCCTGGAGGACGAGAAGCAAAACAGGCGGCAAATGTGCTCATGGCATGGTTTATACGAGAAATAACAAGCCAAATCTAGGGTGTATTCAAGGGAAGACATGCCAACGGGCACAGCGACGAGGCTAGTTTCACGAGTCGCTGCCGACTGTCGTGATCCAAACGAGAAACGGTGCAGCCCATGAACCAAGTCGCATCGTATCGCGTGACCAAAGACATGGAAATAATTGAAGAAAAGGCAAAGGCAAACCAAGAATGTAGGAAAGAGACATACAACCGCACAGGAGGTAGCACCAACATCCAAGGGGAGAACAGAGATCGGAACTACTGGTATTGCAACAGGGAATGTCGAAGAAGGGGCTACAGATCACCGACAGGGATAATAATAGGTTGTGATGTACATATGTTCTGCAGAACAGTTCTCGACGGCCAGAATACTGTGATGGATTCCGCGAGTCCCCTTCGAGTACATGTGCATCATTCCTGAACGTCGTTTAGCGGATGACTGGCATAGATGGTCGAGACCAGGACTCACAGCGCTTGTCGCTTCAGCGGTGGCTTCCCCTTCAGGTTCTTCCGCAATCGGTTCCACAAGTACGGGTGCGGCATTCTCGTCCGTGGGCGGACCCACCTGCCAAGCTTGTCATGATCTGCATGGCGAAGGCGACTAGGTGGTTACCTTGGAAGCAGGTTTCCTTGAGCCCGCTCTTGATGCCGGCTTCTTGGCCGTCGAGGCCGGTTTCGCAGATACCCGTGATGAAGGCTTTGTGGCCTTGGATGTGGGCTTCTCAGATGGCGCCTTGGAATCGGCCTTGGCATTGGCGTTGGAAGCGGGTTTTGATTCTGGTTTGGCCTGTGATGCCACGACCAGAGGTGAGCCAGAACACCGCCCTACAAAAGAGAGTGGAAGCACACCTTTTTGGATGGTGGGGCCTCTTCGGCCTGGGGAGCGGGAGGCTCGGCGGGCTCCTCCGCATCCTTGTCGGCAGCGGTGCGTTTCCTACCTCTGGCAGACTTGGGCTTGGCTGGCTCAGGGGATTCCTGTTGGAGTTCCTCGCCCTCGCCCTCTTTCTCGTCGACGGGCTTGGCTTTCTTTGCGCGCGGTTTGGTGGCCTTCTTTGGCGGAGCCTCGGCCTTGGGCTGTTCCTTGATGCGTGAGGAGCGCCGTGGCTCTGGTGGTGCATCCGCGGAGGGGTGTGCGACGGCCTTGCGAGGCATCTGGGGACGGGGGAGGGGGGGATATGTGGGGGGGCAAGTGTGAAGGGAGACGCGCCTGACCCTATTACCGCACCCAACTTTATCAATTCGCTAGGGATCAACAAACAAAACTCGGTCACGTGCGTCTATTGCGCGTATACATGTACAAATAAACACTTCCTCGGGTCCATTGTCGTACATAATTACATTACAATAGCGCGAGGACATGCTCGGCGCCGGTGGCCTCCACCTTGCCCGAGTCGGCCTCGACCTAGGGCGGAGATGAACGGGGCGCTACGGACCAAGTCTGGAGACGAACCAGGATGTGTTTGATGACCAAGTCGTCCAGGACGAGTGCATAGCGGGCGGTGCGGATACCAAGGCCCTTTGCAGACAGGTCGAGCTCCAGTCCAAGCGACTTGGACCACTCCGCATTCGTGTCAGTGAGCGCAATGATCTGGTGCGACGATGAGGTGTGTTCCGTGTGCGATCCTGCGATACGCCCACCTTGTCTTTGAGTCCTTCGACACGGGCCCATGCACTCAATACGAACGCATCGTTGGCCGCGATCACGGCGATGACATCGACGCCCTTCTTCGCAAGGTCGTCGTACCGCTCGAGGTAGCCAGGGAGGTGGTTCACATGGCAGGTGGGCTGTCGGGGGCGATGAGCGGGAGAAGATCGGCCGGGATCGGTTGCGTACGGTGAACGCGCCAGGGACGGCGAACACGACGACTTTTTTTCCAGCCCACTTTTCGTGGATGGAATAGGTAGTGGCTACGGCTCAACGTGAGACCTCATGACGACTGCGATGAGCGGCAGGACCAACGGGCACCGCAGACGGCCTGGCTCGGTGGTGAGCAAGTGTGGGTAGACCGGCGCTGTTACGTACCAGATTGGCGAGCTCTGGGGTGTACGGAATGTGAGGAAACTTGGCTTCTGGGACTCGGTCGCCGACCTTGATTTTGGCGGACATGGTGACGGTGATGGGCTGAGGAGGACGCAATCAGTGTGGGACCGCATCAGCTCGTGAAACACACACTCGACAGGGGGTATTTGGATTAGTCATCCTCCGTCACTCTTTGCCTGACTCCATGCTGACCTTTCCAGACATCACGTTCGGCCATGGCTCGGGCTCAGGCCTCCCGCTCCCTGTCCTTGCGCTCGCCGGCGTCTCCACCGTCGTGGCAGTACTCGTCAGCGGCGCATCGATATGGCTCCAGCTACGGAACTACCGGAAACCCCTCCTCCAACGGTATCCGCTTTCGTCCAAACACATTCAGCGATGCTCACGTCCGCTTTGCAGAATGGTCGTGCGCATCATGGTCATGGTACCGTTGTATGCCGTCTCGTCGTTCATCTCGCTCTTCTCCTTGGAGGCTGCCTTTTTCATCGACGCCGTACGCGACATTTACGAGGCGCGTCCGGCTGTCCATCCTTTGCTGCCTTTGCTTACGATCTCTTTCCCAGGCATTTGTTATATACTGTTTTTTTGTCCTCCTTCTGGACTATCTAGGCGGCGAACGCTCGCTCCTTATCCTCTTGCACGGTCGACCACCCATCCCGGCCGTCTTTCCTGTCAGTCTATGGCACAGCGAGATCGACCAAAGTGACCCATACACATTCCTATTCCTCAAACGGGGTATCCTGCGTACGTTCCTTGCCCCAGTCTTGCTTACGTTGTGCTGATGCCACCTACAATCAGAATATGTCCAAGTCAAACCCCTTCTTGCGCTCGCCAGTTTGATCATGAAGGCTACCGGTACCTACAACGAAGGCGACTTCCGCGCCCGAAGTGGATACCTGTACGTGTCCATTGTCTACAATATCTCCATCTGTCTGGCACTCTGGTGTCTCGCGGTGTTCTGGATGTGTGTCCACGACGATTTGAAACCTTTCCGGTAAGTGCCATCCCCGTTTCAGACGCTCCCAGATTTATGCTTTCACTCCCAAAATAGCCCCGTCCCAAAATTTCTTTGTGTCAAGGGAATCCTTTTCTTCTCTTTCTGGCAGTCTATCGGGGTCTCCTTCCTCGTTGCCGTGGGTGTTATCACGCGCCTCGGGCCCTACACTGACAGCGAGCACATCTCCCTCGGTCTCACGGACACCCTCATCTGTGTCGAGATGCCCTTTTTCGCTGCCGCCCACATGTACGCCTTTTCTTACCGCGACTTCACCACGCCGCCTGCTTCTGTGGCAGGCATGGGCAAGGGCCGCTCACCGATCTACGTCGCACGCATGACACTTGGGTATGCGCTCCGAGACGCGTTCGGGCTCAAGGATCTCGTCGAGGACACGCGCACCACGCTGCGTGGGGAGGGCATCAACTACCGCGCATTCGAGCCTAGCGAGGGCGGAATGCACATTGGCGCGGCGAGAGACCGTCGTATCCGTGCCGGGCTGCGCTATGCTGCCGGTGGCAAGCGCAAGTATTGGTTGCCCGAGAGCGACGAGGAGGCTATCACCGCGCCCTTGTTCAGCGCGGACGCGGACGACGATGCGCCAGCGGGGAGCGCCGATGTGCGGATCCAAATCACCGGTGACGATGACGACGACGCGAGAGACGAGGACGAGTATGCACTGACGTTTGGCGATGCATTGGCGGATCCGCAGGGCGCCGATGGAGTGCTGTACGAAGATGCCAAAAAGTATGTGTTTGGCGACTACCGGTACCCGGTCGTCGACGTGAGCTCGGAAGAGGCACGTCAGGCGGTGTGGGAACAGGAGGAGCGGGTCGTGCGCGATATCGCGTCAGGCGGATATTCCCGGTCTGACGGCGCATTCGCCGGGTATGGCGCAACGCAAAGCGGGGCGCGGCTGGGTGCGAGGTCGTACGATGGGGACGACGACGCGGGGATGCCCCCGCGGCCACGATCGCGTGCCGTCTCGGACTGCCCACCGATGACGACCCGTAGCGGCGGTTCGTCCACCGTGCCCCCCAGTCGGCCACACACACCTGCGCCCTCGGTCCAACACTCTGCCCGCTTCCGCCTCCCGCGTCTCCTTCCGTCCTTGTCCCTGTCTTCGTCGTCGTCTTCAGGGACGACTTCCTCCTCTGTTACTGCTTCGCCGCGCACGTCGTCGAAGCGGACGGGCCCGCTGGTGGAAGAGGACGCGGTGGACCTCGTCGTTTCTGCGGACAGGTTGCAGGTGCCGGGGGTGGCGACGTCGGCGATGGCGCGTGGATCCCATTCGCCACATTCACCGGTGCTGATTCGGATCTGGGATGAGTTTGGGCCTGGGCCTGAATCAGAACCAGAGCCAGGACCGGGGTCGGACCAACGCGACAATACGGTGAGGGATGAGCCGGACGTACGGTTCGTCATCGCGGTGGACGACGATGCTGAGAGGGAGACGGAAGGACGGAGGGGACAGGTGAGAGTGCGAGGCGAGGGAGAGGGAGATGATGAAGCTGGTGCAGCGGCGTTGGAGAATGTCGTTGTGAGGGAACACACGACCCCATTGCCCCCGTCGCCGCTGTACGCCCATGGGCAGGGGTTCGGGGGACTCGGGATACCGGGCGAAGAGGACGATCACAACCCATGGGCGTAGTGCAAAAAACGGGCACGAAGAAAACACGTCTGTCGTACTAAATAGTACCATACCCCCTACCATATTTTCGGTGGTCCACCGATGTCTGACCTTGGAAGTGAAGTCTGCTTCGTAGAGTTTGTTTTGGGGCTCGTTTTGGTAGATGATCTCTTGGGGCATTTCGTCGAGTGTCTTTGCATTTTCGTGTTTGTTCGCGCACAGGGTGAAATCCTGGTCAACTGTCATGACACCTGTATTGCCCGTAGGGGTCTCGCCAAGATCCAACATGGCGCTTTTCTAATGCGTAGGGTGAGGCGCTCCGGGGATGTCGCGGTGGGCTTGCAGCGGCCCATGACTGCGTGGCAGGGCTCGCCAAGCGGGTTGGCATGATCGATCGCGTGACAACGGTAGATTACTCAGTCAACCCCGACATATGAGCGGCCAAACAAGGGGGCGTGAAACATCGTTCAGCCAAACGCACCAGGTATATTCGAGCGAGGCGTACAAAAAGCAGTCCTAAACGTACACATCGGAGCGGTGCGGCCGTGAACCCTGCCAGCCTCACGTCGTCACAACGTCGCCCGCACCCCCTGGATCGTTGGATCTCGTCTCGCCAGACATGTTCGAGCACAAAGACTCGAGGGGAGGAAACGCGATCGGTGAATCCCGCGTGTTGAACGAGTGTGCGCTCCACGACGTACCCTCCGCGACGCGCAGGATCAAGAACTGTGGGGACACCGCCTGGCAGAACGGGTCAGCGTGGACGACGATCGAAAGACCGGCGAGGCGGGACGTACCATCGTCAACACGTACACACGCAGCAAGACGAACTTGAGCCAGCTCGACGCCCATATCGTCGCCAAAAACACGAAACCGGTGAGCGTGAACGGTAGCATCGATTCGGCCATGAGGATGAGGATGCTGAAATACGGAGACGCCTGTCCGGCTCCGAGGTATTTTCTGACCCTTCGCGCATGCCAGAACACGCGACTACACAGCATGCAGGTCAACGTCATGTTGAGGAATACTGAGATCGTGTAGTACGCCAGTGAGAGTCGACCTTCGAGCCCGTCGAAAAGATCGTTCCCGGGCAAGCGACCGGCCCAGCATAATGAGATCCCCATGGCTGAATCCGGAGGTCAAACGAACGTCACCAAAACAGAGCGATGGAGAGGGTGCTCACCGAGAGCTGTTAGCCATAGGATGCAAGGTACGACGATGACAAGATTACTGTCCCACACAACTCGAGAACGGTAGATCTGGGGTGGGGTGAGCAAGACCCACACAGATTCCATCCACCGGACCGTACCATAAGCCCATCGGTCATCTGCTGTAGAACGATTGGCACCACGACCTCAAGAAAGCTGGTGGCACCTTTTATGTTCGCATTAGCGTAGGCGAGCGGCCCACCCGGATAGTCTCGGTGGAGTAACCACATTCTTTGAGCATAATTCGCAGGACAGACCACCCAAATCGTCACCACGACCAACATGATGGTACTGAAAGTGGCATAAAACATGTCGGATCGCTGGAGGTGTCTTCTTCGTCTAAGAAAGACATGCATGGTCTGGAGGTAGAGGGCTATATCGATACCTTTCCCACTTGGTGAGACTAGGGCGACACCGTCGTGTCATCGAGCTCACCATACAATACCTCCTGTATATTGAGTGCCACGTAGAAGGCATTCTCCCCAATTGTCGCGGGAGGGCAGCCCGAAGGAGATGACATGGTCCGAGGGAGGTTGTCTCGCAGAACGTCGGCACTTCAAACTTGACAGTTCATTTTTAATGAAACACCTGGCAAGCGCTTAAGCTGCGCTCGGCAAGGCGATGGCAGACAGACACGCACCGAGTCTGCTGATTCCAATTGGTTCAAGTACCTGACCAGCGAAGTGGGCAGGATCATTACGTAGAAGTGCCACGTATTCCCTTGCGAGTTCGTCAACGTGTTTCGCTTGATAAACAGTGCAATCTGATCCACTTACTGTGAGAGAAGGGAGATACGTTGTCGATCCGAGACTCCACTGCAGCGAAGCTGCACAGGTGCTTACATGAGCATTTATAAACTCTTCCGCCCATAACTCGGGTTTTCCCCGACTGCACATGTATGTACATTGTACCCCGCTGAGCGCTGGTTTGTAGGAAGAGTATTATGTGCTCAGCCAGTTCTCCACCTTGGTGAAGCGAGTTTCGCGCGACGCTGATTTGCCGCCGCATCTCGCTACCTGCCAACTGCCACGTTGGTTCGAATTGTCGACTGTCCTCAATGTCAAGACGATTCCCCGGTCAAATGGGTGTATTTTGCTCAACGAACTGAAATTATTCGTTCAATTTCGTGGCAATGACTCTGTTCGAGTGCAAGATCTCCCCGAAGGCATTGTAAGTCGACCTAGAATTTAAACTACTATTTGCAGCTGACATATCGTCCCAGCCAGTGAAAATTTCCGTTCAGGTTGACGGAGAATGGGCAGGTTTATCGCCCGTTGTCCGTGTCATCCCCAAAGATCATGTTTCTGATGAACCCACGCTGAATCCCGTGAGTGCTACCTCATTCCGCACCACTCGCGTACTCATGCTTGGGAGTTCATGTTTCCTTTTCTCCCACTTCCTCCGGACTTTGACCCAACAGACACATGCTCGTGGCGGCGACTGACGAGGACAATTCAGGACCTGTTAGTAGACCCTCACCTCGAGACCGCGCTCCCAGATTGCTACATCTTCATGCGCGAGTTATTTTGGATGGCATTTGTTGGCGCCTTTCCTGCCTTCCCACACGGTGATTGGCCATTTCGGGATCCGCGAATCCCAATGGATGGGAACTTCGTCGTCCGGTGGATGGTGAGGAATTCTGATGAGTCAAATGGCGCACCAACCGACGATGATACCCGGAAACTCATCTGGGAGCGTTTTTCGGCCGCTGTCGAGAAGACTGTCTATTTCTGCCACTTCTTAATTCCATACGTCCCCCCTCTCATGTGCGTAACCTTGCTGCTGTCCTCCAGCTCATTATAAAAGATGTTCTCCACCATGTGTGCGCACACATGAGCAACCTGAACTTTAGTGCCGGTCTTGCCCTTCCATCGCTCGTCAAGCCGGCAAGTGGGGGACCGTATATCCATTCAGCATCGTCGAGGTTGTCAGGAAACGCAGCCAGCTCAACTTTTCTGTGCAAAATGGTGCACTTGGTACGGAAGGGGGTCGTGTGACTTCATCAGTGCTCGAGCTAGATGGGCAGGTGTGGCTCCCCTTGTTCCTCAGGCCTCAGGCGGTGGGGGCAAGTCGTCTGGAGCTGCAGTAGCCAGTATACAGCCAGTACAGTTGCAATTGGGCTCCCGTTCACCGACCAACAGGTACCCAAGGTTTGCGAAGTTGTCGGGATCCATTGATAGGATTGCCGTAGTCTCACGTACTACGTAATTAACCAGTACAGACATACTGGCCACATATCGGCCCAGACTGGCTCGCTCTATGAAATGCACCAGACGTTCTAGGGTATGTCCTACTGTCATACCCTCTTGGGATATTCTACGATTCACTAGCACGTCCATACATGAATAGAGTGATGTCAATTTTTGACATACTGGGAAGGAAAGGCACATGTTCAAGTTCGTGGCGGTGATGATGTAGTTTAGACGAAGAGACCGATAGGAAAGCAGACGGGTGTGCAGGTGGTAAGAGTAACCAAGCGACGAGTGCGGTGCGCCTCTGTCATTGTCCATTGTGAGTGCAATAGAGTTCATTCTCGTCATGGGAGTAGGGGGTATCAGGACACCAAACTCCATATCGCGGATAAGGTCGCTGCTGGATGCCAGGAAGTAGTTTGACAGGACTTGAGAGAGAATAATGGCTCTGCAGAAACAGCCCGCTGGTCAGCTGAGGCAGGTCGTCCGTGGTTGAGTCGGATGATTCTCAAACGTGGATCCCACCGTCTAGTAGCTCTGTGGGACCGACCGAGGACGAGAGCATGGGGCCAGCAATGGGCTAGTGGAGGATTACTTTGCATCTCTCTCCCGAGTAAGCGAGAAGAGTTTTGCGACCACTGCACTTGACTATTAAGTTCTATTTTATTTCCTTGATGCATGGCAGCACGAGTGGGGTGGCACAAAGACCAGCGAGAAACCTAGCTGGTCGAGCGTGAGCAAGCAAGGTGATAGTCAGTCCAAGGAGGCCAGGGCCTTGAAAACAGAGGAAGGGAGATCAATCGGCCCGAAGCTCAGATTAGTGCTACATGCCGAAGTGGCAGTGAATGCGTAGAAACTCGGCAAGAAGAGTACGGGTCCCTTGATGTTCCGCGCAAAAAATAGAGGTCAATCCCTACGAAATGCTCTAATCCATATGTCACATTACTGAATGATGTCCAAAGGTGTACCCGATACCTCACTTTCTGCAAAGTGGCGCCGTCTCAAAGCCTTGCACCTTCAGTGGACGGCCGATCGTTATGTCCAGACGGGGTCGGATCTCCCAGCTGATAGTATGTCGATCTGTCTCCGCGTGTCAATGCCAAGTTCCTCTGCAAGCGATCGGGGAGGTCAGGCTAGTGGCCGGATTGGCTGATCAATACGAAGCAACATGGCAGAATGACGACCATCACTCACGTTCAGTATATAGAGCCTTCCAAATGCGACAAGCCCACCCTTGTCCTTTGCAGTGCGCAATGCTGTCTTTCGAGTGTACCCGCCAGCGGATATCAATATCCTGTCCTCACCATCCTCACCACTATTCCATATGTCACGTAAGATATCATCGCTCTCACCTGCGTGCGTGATCACATCCGAGCCTGCTGCCACACGGGGCTCCACGATGTGAAGATATCCCAAACGTCGGCCGTGAACAGCATTACTCGCTACCTTTGCGTACGCAGACATATAACCCCTGATCTCACCCTCCAGCACGACCGGTGATGCGGAAACATATGACAAAGGTGGATCCTGTTTCTCCAGGGCGACTGTGTCGGCAGTTCGACCCAGGGCCCAGAGCTGGAGGAAGATGTACGATCCCTTGGCGTGCATCGCTTAAGTGACCTCGAGACCACACCATGAGATGTGTTTCGAATGAACGGGAGAACAGTGAGGCATGCCTTTTTCCGGGCCTGAATCTGTCCATCAGTGTAGATCCCTGGAACATGCACATATCCTCCTGCATCATGCGAAATGAAGGTTGCCTCTGATGAGCTGGCTTCCTGGTGTAGAACCCCTCCGAAAATAGTATGAAGCTTGTTGAGGCCCCGGGACATGGGAGGTGTGGGTCAACGAGGCGAACATGACGCAGTGTTGGAGGGTTATCCGGCCGACTTTGATGGGATTAAATAGTACAGGCGTCTGCTGTGTAACGATCATTATCAATGGTGACTAGGAGACGGGCGAGAGTGGTGGCACAAGGTCTGAACAGTTGTTATGTGACATGCATAATGAACCGCAGACGTGGCCAAGTCTCACATGCATACGAACATGTATTTGTTTGCGGAGCCCGCTCATTGGACTCACGTTGAATGGAGTCCAGCCTCTGGATTCAAGAAAGTAAGAAGTACAGTCCGGTGGATCAGCTGCGCAGTGAGTGGTATACATGCTCGCTATGTCGACAGGAGCCAAACCTGCAAATTGTCCAAGTGAATGAAACATAATGAATCTAGACGTCACGCATCAGGGGAGACACCACGCTGACGTTTCGACCTCCGTGACGGTGTCGAGCTCCCCTCCCGCTTCGAGCCCCGTGACAACCCTTGAGTTCCCGTTCGGCCGTATGTGTTCCGAGTGTTTCTGTACATCCGATTGTCCCACTCCGAAGGCGCAGCTATCGGTAGGTTCAGATCTGCCTTGTCGTCAACTGGCCAGGAATTCTTCTCCAGGGCAGTTCGCACTGTATCGATGAAGAAGGACGAAGATTGCAGTCGTTCCATGTCTCTTTCATAACGGCGGATGTCCAGGGAGTGAATCTCGTCATATTCACTGTCCGAGACATGAGTATTCTCTGGCTCGTCGTCAGTAGGAGGCTTCCCGTAGAGCGACTTGAAAGGTTTGCACAGTTGCAAAAGTAACTTGAACAGCGGAGTCGGTGTTTTGGGGTGAAATCTGTCCGACGGATATGCCCCCGTAGCCAACACCCCGCGCTTCCCATCTCCCCCATAGTCGGAACAGCCCTCTTGGGCAAAATGCTCGTCGTATATGCGCAAATCCATCGCACGATGAGATGCCAAATACCGATCCTCGGCAGGGACATAACGCAACATCATCCACCCGAGCACATGCAAGAACGATTCCAGAT
>JBBPLS010000358.1:0-18368 GCA_038089895.1 Boletellus ananas | reverse complement strand
CACTCGTGCTCTTTCAGTCATCCCTCTCCTCCAGCAAGAACAGCTGTCTCGGTAAGAACTGGGGAGGGAGGGAGCGAGTGGAGATGATGGGTCCGATGACAACCTGTGATGCAGATGAGCAATGCGCGTCGTCAAGTGCGAATAAGCCATTACTCCGGCACGCCCTCCTGCGTTTTCTGGGATGGTCCATCCATACTCGGGCCTGTCCGCCAGGGTGATGCTGATGCAGAGGATTAGAATGAGCGGTGCGGCACCATGCGGTCGGATATAAACGATGCCTGCTCACGTATAAGCGTTCTGGGCCTCCCGGTGGGTGATCCTCCATCTCGCCGCTTGCTCCGGGAAGATGGTGGCGAACACACTGGCGCCGGCGACCCCGACAAAGCCGTATCCCGACACACGGAGGTTATAAGTGTCTTCACCGATATTGGTGATCTCCCACTGGAAGGGATATGTCAGTGCCGTCCCTTGCCCGAAACGGAGGGCAGTCGTACATCATGAGCAGGCGCGTTCACGTAGACGTTCTGGCTGGCAGGCCGGGTGAGATTGACGCCGACAGGAGGGTTCCCCTCGGTGAGAGAGAGGATTCGGTAGGCACCATCGATTTCGTTAGACATGGGGTTGTATGGTCTCGACGAGTAGGAGGATGTCGGTTGAGGGCCAGGTTGCGGTACGTCTCGAGCTTTTATACCCGTCCATGCTCTGCGGGTGGCCTACAGGATATGACCTTTTGTGTAGACGTGTTTCAATCTCCTAGTCACGCGGTCACGATGTTCTGGGGCCCGTCCGGGTGGAGTTGTCGGAGGAGGTCTTCGAAGTCGACAGTTCTCTGCGCCCACCGCACAAACGGCTTCTGTGCGGGACTCTGCCTGAGCGACCTATATTCGACCGCATGCGCATCCGGACCACTGCGAGCGCATGACAGAGCGTTCTGCCTGGCGGGTCACTGTTTGTTTTATCAACCGATGATATGTGTGTTGTGGAACACGTCTTTTCGTGTTCCCTTATCGAAGATGCCATCACGAAGTCGACGCTCCTGTTGCAGTATGTTCTCCGACATGGACGAGTCTTTGCGCCGACCGCACAACCGGCCCCAGCGTAAGGAACATGGATCGAAGCAGAACATATGCACCCGTCGATACTCCGCGGACGGGACGTGGCATCGTGGACTATAGGTCCTGCTTGGCTAGCGCGACGACGGTCCTTGGCTGGTACGCGATCTTGATCGCTTTCGTGTGTTCTCGAGTTCGGCCGCCCGTTAATCACCGTCTCCTGCTTCGGATGGCGCAATATTCTGTTCGTCCTCGTCTCTGGGGCTGGAATGAGCCGAACGCGTGAGAGAACAGGACCGGATTCAGACAGCCGAGACGAGCACGGGTTGCAAGCAACGCAACACGAACACATCGGCAGGAGGGGAGGTGGCATCCTACCGGCCCTGAATCCCGAACACGCTCGCTTTCAAGTTTAACGTAGGCATCGGGAACGAAGCCGGTGAATATGAGCTAAAGCCTTGGACTTTGTACTCTCGAGAGATCCAGAGTCGCCGTCGTAGACGTATATAGATGCTATCAAGCGAACATGCCTGCATGAGAATGCGGAGAATTCGTGTACGGTGCCAAACAAGCACCCACGGCTCATTTGGCTAAGCTCAGGTTTCCGGATCGTGGCGGTCCCGGATTGAAGTTATATACAGCAGGTCACCGGCCCGGGAGGAAATCTTCCACGCCGCAAATACTCGGACGTGGCGGCGGCCCCGACGGGAGACTTCGGAGCCTGGATTTCGTACAGGTAAATGTCCATGCGCATCTTCAAGTTGTTCGCTCAAGATAGCGGGGACTTGGCGAACACTACTGCTTGAAATATAAAATGACACAAACACACACGCAGGGTGCCTACGTGTACGCGTTGACCAGGGTTGACTCGGAACGGAAACTCGCTCGTACACTGCTTGCTCTCTTTCCCGTCTGCCGCACGGTCCTCTAGACCACTTCGGCAGACTTCAACACGAATCCGTTTCGGATTCACGCGTAGTTGGATAGACCCGCCATTCCCGGTGATATGTCCGCGTTGGGCTGTTTGCAGTTTGTGTTCTCTCGCTTCAGCTGTTCGATCGCGTCTCACGGGTTTGCTGTCGTTCTAGCCTCGGAGGCGAGAGTGAGGCGAGCGCATTGCGCCATTCGAAGCAAGAGACGGTGATCAACGATCCAGGTGGGCAGTCGAAGAGACCACGAGACAACGATCAAACCAGAGTTGCTGCGCTGACGACTCACGCCTGAGAACGACGACCTCTTTTCTTTCCAGCTTCACAACGCATACACGGGCCAGCACCTACTCGGACAATTGTGCTACAACATCCACTTCACACTCGTGCTCTTTCAGTCATCCCTCTCCTCCAGCAAGAACAGCTGTCTCGGTAAGAACTGGGGAGGGAGGGAGCGAGTGGAGATGATGGGTCCGATGACAACCTGTGATGCAGATGAGCAATGCGCATCGTCAAGAGCGAATAATCCGTTACTCCAGCATGCTCTCCTGCACTTTCCGGGATGGTCCATCCATACTCGGGCCTGTCCGCCAGGGTGATGCTGATCCAGAAGATTAAGATGAGCAGTGCGGCGCGATGTAAACGATGCCTGCTCACGTATATGCGTCCTGAGCCTCCCGGTGGGTTATCTTCCATTTCGCCGCTTGCTCCGAGAAGACGGTGGCGAACACCCTGCCATTAGCGACCCCGACAAAGCCGTAACCCGACACGCGGAGGTTATAAGTGTCTTCGCCGATATTGGTGATCTCCCACTGGAAGAAGGGATACGTCAGTGTCGTCCCTTGCCCGAAACGGAGGGCAGCCGTACATCATGAGCAGGCGCGTTCACATAGACATTCTGGCCCGAAGGCAGGGTGAGATTGACGCCGACAGGAGGGTTCCCCTCGATGAGAGAGAG
Source organism: Boletellus ananas (assembly GCA_038089895.1). Lineage (NCBI taxonomy): Eukaryota > Fungi > Basidiomycota > Agaricomycetes > Boletales > Boletaceae > Boletellus > Boletellus ananas. The sequence goes on along the minus strand of JBBPLS010000358.1, from coordinate 15,429 downwards.
GATTCGATAGGCGCCATCGATTTCGTCAAACATGGGATTTTATGGTCTCGACGAGTAGGAGGATGTCGGTTGAGGGCCAGGTTGTGGTGCGTCTCGAGCTTTTATACCCGTCTGTCGACGTGTTTCAATCTCCCTCTAGCCACGCGGTCACGCAGTTCTGCCAAGGGCCCGTCCAGGTGGAGTTGTTGGAGTATGTCTTCGAAGTCGACGATTCTCTGCGCCCACCGCACAAACGGCTCCTGTGCGGGACTCTGCGTGAGCGACCTAGGCCAACGATCTTCTACCGCATGCGCATTCAGACCGCTGTGCAAGCGCATGACAGAACGTTCTGCCTGGCGGGTCACTGCTAGTGTGTTGAGGACCGACCGATGATGCGTGTATTGTGGAACACGTCCTTTTGTGTCCCTTACCGAAGATGCCATCGCCAAGTCGTGGGACCCAGACACTCCTGTTGCAGTATGTTCTCCGACATAGACGCGTCTTTGCGCCGACTGCCCAACCGGTTTCAGCGCAGGGAACATCGTCGACGATCGAAGCAGAACATACGCACCTGTCGATACTCCGCGGACGCGACGTAGCATCGTGGACTATCGCCTGAACGAGATCTTGTTTGGCTGCCCTTTTTAGAGCACGACGGTCCTTGGCCGGTATGCGATCTTGATCATTTCCGTGTGTTCTTAAGTTCGACCGCCCGTTAATCACCGTCTCCTGCTTCGGATGGTGCAATATTCTGTTCGTCCTCGTCTCTGAGGCTGGAATGAGCCGAACGCGTGAGAGGACGGGATCAGATTCAGACAGCCAAGACGAGCACGGGTTGCAAACAACCCAACACGAACACATCGCCGAGAGGGAAGGTGGCAAGACGTATATAGATGCTCTCAAACAAACGCACCTGGATGAGAGTGCAGAGGATTCGTGTATAGTGCCAAACAAGCACCCACGGTTGTCTTGCTTTCCGTACGTATGCATACATAGCACCACTCGTTTGGCTAAGCTCAGGTTTCCGGACCGTAGCGGTCCCGAAAGTTATATACAGTAGGTCACCGGCCCGGGAAGAAATCTTCCACACCGCAAATACTCAAACGTAGCCGACGACGACGGCGGCCCCAACGAGAGACCTCGGAGCCTCGATTTCGTACAGGTGGTCCTGGCGCAGTGGCTGGTGGCCCCGTAGGTAGTGTTGCCATGTTCGACGGGTAGCCTTGTCCATTGCACCAGTCCCACCACCGCACCGCTCGGTGTCCGTCCTGCTCTCACTGGGGCTTGCTCCGGGTTAGGCCTCTCCAACGGTCCTCCAGACAATTTCGGCAAACTTCAAAACAAATCCGTTTCGGACTCACGCGTAGTTGGATAGAGCCGCCATTCCTGGTGATGTGTCCGCGTCAGGTTGTTTGCAGTTCGTGTTCTCTCACCTCGGCTGTTCAATTGCATCTCACAAGCTTGCTGCCATTCCAGCCTCGGAGGCGAGAGCGAGTCGACTGTGTTGCGCCAGTCGAAACATGAGACGGCGATCAACGATCCAGATGGGCAGTCGACGAGATCACGAGACAACGATCAAGATCGTGTACCCCCGAGGAGTGAGCACCATCCTGGAAGGTAGCCCAACATGGTCTGGTCCAGGCCGGAGTCCACAGTTGCATCTCCCATCCGCGGAGTATTGATATATGTTATGCTTCGATCGTCAACAATGTCACCCAAGCGGCCTTCGCCCGTGCGGGGGCGCCGCGCCAAAGCCGTTTGTGCGGTCGGCGTAAAGACTCATCAGCTTCGAACAAGGTACTGCAATATGGGCGATTGGACTCTAGGACCTCGTGATGGCATCTTCGATAAGGAGGAAAACCGAGTTGAAACGAAAGGTTGTGTTCTGCAAAATAAACGTCGTCACCCAGCCTTCAACAGTGACGCCACTCATGCAGCGCTCTCTATCGTGCGTTTGGTCAGCAGTCTAATGTACACGGGGCAGAATATGTTAGCCTGGATCACTTGTGCAGGGGACCGCACTGAAGCCGTTTGTGCGGCCAGCGCAAAGAATTGCCGACTTCGAAGAATATCTGTGCCTGGGGCCCTAAAACTTGATGACGGCGTGGTGGATAGGGAAATGGAAGCACGTTTGCACAAAAGGTCATATTCTGTAAAACGTGCGTCATCGTAGACCATCGACGGAAAACTCAAAACTTACCGCGACCTCGTCCTCAACCCACATTATACTGTTCACCGTTCATCGAGTCCACACGATCCCATGTCTGACGAAATCAATGGCACCTACAGAATCCTCTCCTTCAATCAGGGGAACCCTCCCATCGGCGTCAACCTCACCCTCCCTTCTGGCCAGAGGGTCTATGTGAACGCCCCCGTCGACAAGGTACGGCGCCCTTCACACCCAGCAGCGGCCAGGGGCGACTCACGTGTCCTTCCAGTGGGTGATTACCAAAGTTAGCGAAGACACCTATACCCTCGGCGTGGGTGGGTATGGCTATGTCGGGGTTGCCGACGGCAAGGTGTTCGCCTCCACCTTCGCGGAGCAAGCATCCAAATGGAACATTGTCCACAGCGAGGCACATGACGCTTATACGCGAGCAAGTATCATTTAGATTCGACTGCATCCGCATTGATGATCCGAATCAGCATCACCCTGGCGGACAGGCCCGGGTACGGATGGACCATCCCAGTGGATGCAGGAGAGAATGCTGAAGTGAGGATTATTCGCTCTTGACGGGGCACTCTGCTCACCTGCATCACAGCTCGTCATTGGGCCGATCAGGGCGACTCGCTCCCTCCCTCCGCGCTTCTCGGCGAGGCAGTTGTTTTTGCTCGAGGAGATCCACGACTGAAAAAACAGATGCGCGACGTGAACTTGGTGTCGTAGCACAAAGGTAGTACGTAGGTACGCAGTATGTGAGCTGTAAAGCTGGAACGGAGAAGAGTTGAATCAAAATAGTGACTTATTCCTGTCCTACCACTAACTCCAAAGACTCGTTCCTCCGATGTTCTCCACAGTCAGCGTTTGAAATTTTGAAAGGCGGTCCTGAGAGAGCGTAGAAACAAGTACAAGATGGGATTGTCCGGCGACAAGTAGGCGAATTCTTTAGTTTTTAGGGCTGACAGAAAGACCGTGTCCGAGACTCGGTTTTTGGCCGCCGACCATGTACGCTTTACAGTGACTGTGAGCCTACCTGCAGGTTCCGTGGCTGGATCAGAGCGGTGGAAGTTGTAGTTACACGTCACGTAATGCAGCCCTCATCAGACGGTCATGTTCGTGTCATGTTCAGTGGCGGTCCTCATTAACTACTCAAGTACTCACCTCCCGCGCGAGGACTAGTACTCGATCCTCCATGGAGCGCCCATTGCCACGCCAATTCCATTCCACGCGCTGCAAATAGAATTCCTTGTGGACGCATATGGATAGTGTCCAGGGGGGGCTGGGGCACCCTCCTGCTCCGCCGGTATTCTGAGAGTGAGATATGTTCACCACATTTTAGTGAGACGAGCTAACTATTCGAGATGGGCAAAACTGGGCCATGCCACTTTTCTTGTGAGTGCAAGCTTTGCGACCACTTAACCGTGACGTCGAATTCCCCGATCGGCCTTATATGGTCTCGGGAAGGGGTTACTGCATCCGGCACGAGTACTATGGCGGGCATTGAGGACAATGGTGAACTTGATGCTGATCTCTGATGATGCGTCTACTCAAGTTTGTACAAGTCTTCCATACTTCTTGAACTGCGGGGACTTTGCTTTAACATGAATCGGTCAATTTGTGTTCGGGGACCCAAGATATCAGCGTCAGTACCCTCGCCCTCGTCTTTCTTGCAGTTTACCGATGAATACAACTACCCATGGGAACCCCGACAACCCGATTGCGTAGTTGCCGCCGTTCACGCATAGCGTTGTTGCCTCCGATCAATATCACGAGCAGTGAGTAAAATTACTTGGGAAACAAACCGAGTGGGGATATGAATCATGCTTTTAATCCAACAAATTTTTCAAGACCCGAAACTCGCATACAACCATGAGTGCATCTTATTCCCGTGCTACGATACCAATCTCGTACGCTTTTTCAATCGTCATTCTTCACCAGCAAGTATAATTGCCTCGGCAAGAACTGCGGCGGTGCGGAAATGGCTGCTATAATCGCCCCGATGGCAATCTGTGATGCAGATGAGCACGTGCTACAACAAGAGCGAGGAATCCGTTACGTCAGAACGGTCCTCTCCGTTAGCCGGAATAGTCCATCCCAAGTGGGGTTTGTTTGCTAGCACGATGCTAGACGAGGACGAATGAGCGAAGCAGATGCGGCTAGGGTGCGATATGCTTACGTATAGGCGTCCTGAAATTCGTGGTGGATGATTCGCCATTCCGCCGCGTGTTCCGAGTGAATGGAGGCAAAGACCCTGCCACCGGCGACCCCGACATGACCGTATCCGCCTACGCTGAGCCGATAGGTGTCTTCGCCGACCTTGCGGATAGTCCACTGGAAGGGGTACGTGAGTGACGCTTCTGGCCGGAAATAAAGGAAGCATCAAACGTCGGTGACAGGTGCGTTGACATAGACATTCTGAACACCGGGCCTTGTGAAGTTGACACCAATGAGAGGATTTCCCTCGGTGAAGGATACGATTCTGTAGCCGCCGTCGATTTCTTCAGACATGGGACTCGATGGATTCGGTGAGCAGTGTAGTGATGTGGGTTGAGGTGCAGGCCGCGGTTAGTTTTGAGTTTTTATATCCTTCGAGACTCCTGGTGACGCTCGTTTACAGGATCAAAACAGGATATTTCGTCTCAAATTTGGTATTGGACGTACTATCACCATTACTCTCGGGTGTTTGCGGCTCATATTACAGTATGTTATTCGAAGTCGACGAGTCTTTGCGCCGGCCGCACAAACGGCTTCAGTGCGGGGAGCGCACTTGCATGTCTTCCACACAAGCAATTCAGACTAACCATGTTCGGTGCTGTATGCGTTCAAACCGCTGACAAAACCCACAGTAGCACGTATGGTGACCTAGTGGCACTGGGACCTCAGTTAACGAGTAAGACGAAGTACGCGACGGTGTCAATACCCTGCGGAGGCGGCGCAGCACTGGTTAATCACCGTCTCCTGCTTCGGATGGCGCAATACTCTGTCCATCCTTGTCTCTAGGGCTGGGATGAGCCGAACGCGTGAGAGGACGGGATCAGATTCAGACAGCCAAGTCGAGCACAGGTTGCAAACAACCCAACGCGAACACATCGCCAGGAGGGGAGGCGGCATTCTACCAGCCTCAAATCCCAAACTCGCTCGGTTTCAAGTCTAATGTAGGCATCGTGAATGAGGCCGCTGAATATGAGCACGTGTTAAATTAATGCCACTCGGCGCACTTGCCAGCCGCCGCAACGGCCGCCGACAGCCTGAGCACATTTGTCGCAACTACGCCCAACCACCTAGAAAAGTATCCCACGTTCGTGAGATGGCCGTAGGACGGGAGGAGAGTCGCCGTCGTAGACGTGACGTATTATCAAGCAAACACTCTTGTTTGAGAAGGCAGGGGATTCGTGCCAGTGTGCAGTACCAAATGAGCACCCACGGTTGCCTTGCTTTCCATACATATGCATAAGTACATGGCTCCACTGGCACTCGTTTGGCTGTCCGAATGGGAGCGGTCCCGAAAGTTGTATGCATAGGCCACCGGCCCGGGCCGGGAGGAAATCTTCCACGCCACAAATAAACGTAGACGATGACGGCCCCGACGAGAAGCTGGAGCCTGGATTTCGTACAGGTAACTGTACATGCACATCTTGCTCACAAAGACAGGGAGAGAGTCACTGACCTGAAACCCTGGACTTGGAGAACACTGCTGCTTGAAATGACACAAACGTTTACGTGTACGCCCTGACCGGGATGAGCGACAAGTCGCTCGCACGCTGTTCTCCCGTCTGCTACACGATCCTCCAAACCATTTTAGCAAACTTCAAATCTGTCACGGATTCACGCGTAGCTGGACAGAGCCGCCATTCCTGGTGGTTTGGAGGCATTCCACCCTCGGAGGCGAGAGTGAGCAGAGCGTGTTGCGCCATTCGAAGCAAGAGACGGCGATTAACGATCCAAATGGGCAGTCGAAGGGGCTCCAAGACAATGATCAAGGTCGTGTACCAAGACCATAGTCCACAATGTTATGTCCCGTCCGCGGAGTGTTGACATATGTTCTGCTTCGATTGTCAACAATGTGACAATACCAAGCGACCTCCGTCCGTATAGGGACCCTGCGCCGAAGCCGTTTGTGCGGTCGGCACAAGGGCTCATCAACTTCGGAGAACGTATTGCAAAATGGACGGCCGCACTCCAGAACCTCATGATGGCATCTTCGACAAGGAGAACAAAGCAAGTTGACACGAAAGGTTGTGTTCTGCAAAATGAACATCATCGTCCAGCCCTCAACAGTACACTACTCGTGCAACGCTCTCTGTCGTGCATTTGGTCAATGGTCTGACGCACATGAAGCAGAATATACTTAGCTTGGACTGCTCGCGCAGGGGTACCGCACTGAAGCCGTTTGTGCGGCCGGCGCAAAGAGTTGTCTACTTCGAAGAACATATTCCAATATCCGCGCCCGAGCCCTAGAACCCCCGGACGGCGCACCAGATAGGGAGATGGAAGCACGTTTGCACAAAAGGACATATTCTGTACTAGAATGTGCGTCATCGTAGAGCATCGATGGACATAAAAGCTCGAAACTCACCGCGACCTCGTCCCCAACCCGCACTACGCTGTTCATCGTTCATCGAGTCCACACAATCCCATGTCTGACGAAATCGACGGTACCTACAGAATCCTCTCTTTCATCGAGGGGAACCCTCCTATCGGTGTCAATCTCACTCTCCCTTCTGGCCAGAGAGTCTATGTGAACGCCCCCGTCGACAAGGTACGGCCGCCCTTCGTTTCCAGCACCAGACAGGAGCGACATTCACGTCTCCTTCCAGTGGATGATTACCAAAGTCAACGAAGACACCTATACCCTCGGCGTGGGTGGGTATGGCTATGTCGGGGTTGCCGACGGCAAGGTGTTCGCCTCCACCTTCGCGGAGCAAGCATCTAAATGGAACATCGTCTGCCGCGAGCCTCAGGATGCTTACACGTGAGCAGACACCCTTCGGATTCGACCGTATCCGCGTTGATGATCCGAATCAGCATCACTCTGGCGGACAGGCCCGGGTACGGATGGACCATCCCAGTAGATGCGGGAGAGAATGCTGAAGTGAGGACTATTCGCTCTTGACGGGATGCTACTCATCTTCATGACAGCTTGTCATCGGGCCGATCGTATCTACTCGTTCCCTCCCCCCGCGCTTCATGGCGAAGCAGTTGTTCTTGCTCGAGGAGAGCGACGACTAAGAAAAACTCGTGTGTGATGTGATCCTGGTGTCGTAGCGCAATGGTAGTAGGTGCCAATTGGCCATGTGTATGAGTAAAGAATCGAAGTGACAGTGACTTACGCCTGTACCACTGAGTCACTACCCGATCTTCCGGCGTTCTCCACAGGCAGTGTTCGGCGCCAATCCAACCGTGTTTCAAGCAATGGTCCAGTGAGTGTGGCAACAACTACATGATGGGATTGTCTGGCGAATAGCAGACGGATACGTTGGCTTGTAGGGTTGGCAGAAAGACTGTCTCCTACTCTGAGACTCGGGACTGGGATGAGGTTTCTGGTCTCCGACGGTTTACAGTAACCAGTGTGCGCCTGCCCGCAAGTTCGGTGTGGACACGTCTGTCACATGATCATCCAGCTCTTAGTTTGTGCTCGACATGTTCGATGGCAGTCCTCACTGTCCGGGGAAACCTGGGGCACCCTCCTACCCCGCCGAGGCTCCACACGGCATTCTGAGAGTGGGACACCCTCACTACATATCGGCGAGACGAGCTGGTTATTCAAAATGGATTCGTTTTTGGCAGCAAACTGGCCCGCGGCACTTTTTCTAGGGAGTGCAGGCTTTGCGACCACTAAATGATGAACTCCCCGATCAGCCTTATTCTCATGTACAGCCTTTTACGATTCCGGGAAGGGGGCCCTGCATCCAGCACGCATGCTCTGATGTGACCATGAATGGGCCCCGTTGAGGACGACGGTGAACTTGATTTTAATCTCTGATGGCGCGCCTGCTCAAGTTTGTAAAAGTCTTCCAGACTTCTTAAACCGCAGGGAGTCTGCTTTAACACCTTGAATAAGTCGGTTGTTTGCTGCTCGGGGACCTAAGATACCGTCAGCGTCAGTACCCTCGCCTCCGTCTTTCTTGCAGTTTACCGGTGAATACAACTAGTAACTAGTCATGGGAACCATGACAATCCGATTGTGTAGTTGCCGCCAATCACTCACAGTGCTGTTGCCAATTTCAGGAGCAGTGAATAAAATTTCTTGGGGAATAAACCGAGTGGGGGCATGAGTCATGCTCTCATTCCAACACGTTTCTTTCGAGGCTCAAAACTCGCATACAATCACGAGTGCGTCCTATTCTCGTGCTACGATACCAATTTCGTACGCTTTTTCAATCGTCGTTCTTCTCCAGCAAGTACAATTGCCCCGGCAAGAACTGCGGCGGTTCAGAAAGGGTTCTTACAATCGTCCCAATGACAATCTGTGATGCAGATGAGTGAAGTGCCACAGCAAGAGGGAGGCATCCGTACGTCAGAACGATCCCCTGCGTTAACCGGGATAGTCCATCCCAGGTGGGTTTTGTTTGCTAGCGCGATGCTGGACGCGAAAAATGAGCGAAGCAGATGCGGCTAGGGTGCGATATGCTTACGTATAGGCGTCCTGAAATTCGTGGTGGACGATTTTCCATTCCGCCGCGTGTTCCGAGTGAATGGAGGCAAAGACCCTGCCACCGGCGACCCCGACGTAGCCGTATCCGCCTACGCTGAGCTGATAGGTGTCTTCGCCGACCTTGCGGATCGTCCACTAGGAGGGGTACGTGAGTGTCGCTTCTGGCCAGAAACGAAGGAGCGACCATACGTCGTTGACAGGTGCGTCGACATAGACATTCTGAACACCGGGCCTTGTGAAGTTGACACCAATGAGAGGATTCCCCTCGGTGAAGGATGCGATTTTATAGTTGCCGTCGATTTCTTCAGACATGGGACTCGATGGACTCAGTGAGCAGTATAGTGATGTGGGTTGAGGTGCAGGCCGCGGTTATTTTGAGCTTTTATATCTATCGAGACTCCTGGTGACGCTCGTTTACAGGATCAAAACAGGATGTTTCGTCTCAAATTTGGTATTGTACATGCCGTCACCATCACTCTCGGACGTTTGCGGCTCATATTGTTCTTCGAAGTCGACAAATCTTTGCGCCGACCGCACAAACGGCTTCAGTGTGGGGAACACACACACGCTTGTCTCCCACATGATCAAACCCGCAGCAGCACGTATGGAGACCTAGAAGGACCCCTCTATTAACGATGAAAACGAAGCATGCGGCGGTGTCAATACCCTGCGGAAGAGGTGTACCACTGTGGGCCACGGAAATTGGATTACCTTCTGAGGCGCGGCGCCGGGCGTTCGCACCTGCTACCTATGATTATAGCCCGAACGAGCGGCGCGAGGACAGGATCCAGGACTGCCATTACCATCGAAACGGTTGTACTCCTCGGCCTTGGAACGCAATTCGAAATGCCATCGTCTTGCATTCTCTTCCAGATGATTAATCTCCGTTGTCTGGCTCCATGGCGCACCGGCACGATTTCGTTCCTGCGGCCCATATGACAGGATGTGACCGGATGACTGAGGAGAGAGCGAGGGGCCGCCAACAGCCCCACATGATACCCCACCAGTGGGATGACCCAAACCAACCTTTACCTTCTTAACGAGTGCCGCAGCCCCTCCGGTCCGTTCGCACGACGGTTGCGAGGCGGATATCTTCTGCAAAGTACCTCGGAAGCACTATGTAGCAATAATCAGGCGATGTCTCGTTGGCGCGAGCTAAGTAACATTGTACCCAGCGTTTCCTTTCCAGGCTTATGGCTCACATACAGCAATCGGTACTTGCTCTCCTTGTTCCACGACATTAGGTTCACATCGTACGTGTCCTATCTCCATCTTCGTAACTCCTCTCGATCAAATACAATTGCTATGAGAGAGAACCACTCGTCATGATCTGCTCGACTCTGACAATTTGCGGTGGAGATGAGGCTACTACATCAAGAGTGAAAAATTCTGGCATGGATCGTCCATGCAAGGTAGGTATTGTTTGCCAGCATGATACTGAACGAGGAACAATAAGCAGATCAGATGCAGTCAGAATGCGGTCGTTCACAGTGGTCAAATCTCCACTCTTGCCTTGGGTAGACGGAAGCGAATGCTCCCAATTGGGCATCTCGACCTAGCCATATCCGCTAAGTCGACGGTCGCCTTCACCAACTTTGCACGACCAATAGGAATAACACGCGATTGCCGGCTGGCGATGGACGACTGCGCTGACATCGACGCCCTGCCCGGGAACCCTTACGAGATTGACACCGATGAGGGATTCCCGGTGGTGAAGGAGACATACTTGTACCCGCCCTCACATTCGTCAGCCGTGGGACTGTATAGATGCGACGAATGTGGTGCGTGTTGAGGTGCGGGTCGCGGTCACCTTCGAGCCTTGTACCCGTGGGAGGATGACGTCCGCTCAACAGCTCAGGGCTATTCGTTTCAGTTTCCCTATCAGACATGCCGTCTTTATCCCCGAAGTTTTGGGGTGCGGACACTCAGATCTTGTTCTGGCTTCTATGTCGACCAGTCTTCGTGCGCAGATCGCACAAATGGCCTCTGTGGTGACCACCTTATGTCTTTCGCACAAGCCTGGCCTGCTTAGCGGTCACGCTCACGAAATTTACGGCACGAGTTCACACCCGTTAAGCCAACGTACAACGGGACTAGCGACGGTCGAACTAGCCTCACGAACCGCGAGCTGGTTTGGTTGCTGCTTCTGAAACGCCGCGCTCGGTATTCACACTGTTACTTCCGATTACAGCCCAAACAAGTAGCGCAAGGCCAGAGTTGTGGAATTCCCATCACTACAACGGACCTACTCCTCGGCCTTGGTGTCCAATTCGATTTACTGACCCTGTTCTATCCATTCATCATCCATCTAAATTATCCATCGCCATCTCTCGTTTCGATAGCGCAATGCTCCCACTTCCGAGGCTTGAAGTAGTCGACGAATGACAAGAGGCGATTAAGCGACTGTTACGAGGGGATTAACCAAACAGGGCAAAATCTTTCGATGGTTTAACAAGGGACGCAGCTAAATACAGCCCAATCAGAATGGCTCAAGGTCCCCTCCAGGCAACCTAGACCAACAGTGAGGGCGATTTCCGAGCACATATTGATGCGTCGCCCATATTCACTTATGGTCGGTACTCCGAAACAGGTTGGTGTGGGTGCTATCACCGTGACGTAAATCGTGCCTGAGCTTGCACTGGCGTGGATGGTTGAGAAGCGTCATCTACTGCGGCGCTGTGGAGATGCCCGCAATCTGGATATCACAGCCCCATAATCGACGAGCCCACAGTCATGAAGCGGTGAAGAAGTCACATGTCCCCGTCTTCGAACGCACGTTCCTCAGAGCGAACCGGGACGGTTATGTCCGTCTTGCCGTCTGGGCACGACGCTGTCGTCATCTTGCCGCCGTCGAAACTCTCCCCCGAGTAGCCCCGTACTGGATGAAGGGTCGGGCATTCACCATTTGGAAAAACAACGTCGTCGAGGACGGTTTGAAGGCGGGACGACTCGGGGGAACTGACGCGCGCCCTCGCTTAGATATCATCCATAGAGCAAGTCCACCTTCGGACGACAGAATTGATATGTTCGCGCGACGTTGGCGCGACCGAGTCAACCTGGGCTGCTTTCCAGTCAGCGAACGACCGGGGCTTAACTCAGAGGCACGTCCTGGCCACGAAACAGTCAGTATGTATTCCATCGGTCAAGCCGTAGTCGGAAACAAAAGGGGAGTTGCGAAACAAACAGTCGTCTGACCGCCTTGTTACCTTGCTGTGTGCAGTGTCGAAAATTCTGCAGATTCAAAATATGCGTAAACAAGGGTTTCATAGACATTTTCTGTGCATCCGGGGTTCCCCGGAAGAGATCTTTCCCAACACAACAAGGTCTCTGTCGGCAAATCCGACCGCTTGTTGGCGGTGAACAGCGCTCAAAGTCAGCAATGATGGTGAGTCGACGAAGTTGTTTGGGTAAAGGGTGCAGAGTCATTCAATTTTAGAGTGACAAATATACCAGCCGGGAAAGGAAATCCTTGCTGGAATTAACCAAGTGCCAGGACAGGGGAATACTTCCATATCTGTCCGTGTCGTCAGCATTTTTAGGTGATCACTGGAGGTGGCTTAGAGAGCGTATACAACACCATCTCCCAGCGCCGTCGTGACTCGTAGGCATGCGCATCCCATCGGCACCGGTCATAGTCAAATATGCCAAGACAACGGCACCGTCCACAACTCGCCATAAAACGTCCTTTTCATCTGCCCAGCTCCAACTCGAACAGACATGAAGAGGACGTTTCTCGCCTTTGTCGTCGACCAATGGTCAAGACTACCCCCTGTCGAAACCGCAGATTTGACAGACAAGACTGTCGTTGTCGTCGGCGCGAACACCGGGATCGGGTTCGAGGCTGCGAAACACTTTGCCCGCATGCGTCCAGGTAAACTCGTCGTCACCTGTCGCAGCCAGAGCAAGGCTGCTGCTGCCGTCTCCGGTGAGCCCATTTCCTCTTTGCCAATTGGATGTCCTGATGTCGTCCAAGAAATTGAGGCAGCCACTGGATTCAAGTCGTGCGAACCCTGGGTAGTTGACCTTGCCGACTTTTCTTCCGTGTCTCGTTTTGCGGAAAGGTTCCAACAGGAATGCGATCGCCTCGACATACTGGTTATGAATGCGGCTTTGGTACCGCAGGGGTATGAGGAGACCGTTGACGGCTGGGAATTGAGGTCTGTTTCTAGGTTCAGGAATGAAATCTGCGCACGCTGACGCACGGGTATAGCCTCCAAGTGAATTATCTCGCTACGGCTCTCTTATCGCTACTGCTTCTCCCTCGTCTGGTCGACACTGGAAAAAAGTTTGGCTCCACGTCCCGCTTGGTGGTCGTTTCTAGCTCGATTCATCACTGGGCAGACCTCCCCGAGGATGTCAAGGGATCGTCCCATCCGGTCGCTAGACTCAGCAGCCCAGCCTATAGAGGTGCAGCGTGAGTCTCGTCTACGTTCTTCTCGGGACGACATGGCTTTTCTGACAGACGCCAAGGTCAATGAGCCGTCGTTACAGCGAGACGAAGCGTGAGTTCACCTTTCATGGCCCTTTGTTTCATGGGATCGCTCATAGCTTGCGCGACTCGGCAGTCTTGGACGTGCTCTTCGCACGCGCGCTGCAGGACAGACTGCAGTCGATCACGCCATTGACCGTGAACACTGTCTGCCCGGGCTACTGTTATTCCCGCCTCAGACGCAACGTCCGAGGGATACTGGCGAATATCACGACTGTCCTCATGGAGACATGCTTAGCCTGGACGTCGGAGCAAGGCAGTCGTCAGCTCATATACGCTGCCATTGGCGGGCGGGCTGACGAGGATCACATGAAGGGTGCATATATTAGCTTGGCGGCGGTCATGGAACCGTCTGACTTTGTGATCAGCAAGGAGGGCGAGGAAATGCAGAATAATCTGTGGGTGAGTGTCCCTGTCAGGATTCAGGTAGCATGCATGGTCGTTGAACGTGGTTATCAGAAGGAAACAGTCAAGATATTGACGATGGGGGCGCCACAGCTTGAGGCGATTGTGCAGGACTACCTTGTTTGAGTGACGGAGGGGATTATACATGTCGCGTTCGTTGTTGAAATTACCTCCAAGTCTTGATGTTCATCCCTGGTCTTGACTAAGCACATCAAGATAAACATTGATGTGGAAGTCCGCTGTCCACCTCAACCCTGTGGATATCAGCGTGAGACGATCGGGGTCAAAGAGCGTTCCCACGGTGGTTTATGTTGGGCGGCATCATCGAGTTCTTGCATGCAGAATGGCTTGATGGACATATCACACTTGGAACGGTGTGTAAGGAGGGGGCGTCCTATGTGACCTTGTGAACGAGCATCATCGAACGTGGCCCATTCGGATGATGTCGAAGTAGGGTAGGTTACGGTCGATTTTACATTGTCAAAGAACTCCACAGGTTGGCAGGAGGATTCCAAGCTGGCAAGTCGGAGCACAAACCGATTCGTCGATGCAGCGTGAACTCAAGCCACGGACCGTGATGGTAACAACTTGTTGCACTGCCTCCATCATGATATCAACTGCGTTACTTAGGTGTCACGGCAGATTTAGCGGAGCTTGCTGCGATTACCACACGGGATCAGATCAGGTCCATACGTAATTTTCATTATGTGGTCCAGGCTGAACTTTTCGTGTATGCTTTTTCCTCCCCTCAATCCCAAGTGATCATAGAGCTCTGCACACATGGCCACCAATATGTATAACATAGATCATTGCACCAGCAGCCACTCACCCATGCCATTGCAAACAGACCTAGCATCCACAATGGTATGGAAGGGTGAGCCATCTGGTGAAGGTGGGTATTCTTGGGCTTCTGCCTCTGCATCACTGAACATACTCATGGCATGATCAATTCATAGTCCTCCTCAGCAATAGTAAGGATACTTTTGTGGCAAGAAGCAAACACATTGTGGCCCTCTACAACTGGTGTTATGACTTCTATTCACTCCTTTTTGTTGTCCATATTGTGCTCATTGGGATGCTGTTTACCCACCCAGAGCATTGGTTCTTGGTATCCACCAACAATGCTACTGCAACCATCGCTTTGAAGGTGTTACTACAGGTGTTTTACTTGGTACATTTCTACAAACCATTTCACCGCATACTGACATGATTGTACTGGAAAGATATACACTGCTATCCTCGTGCTTATGATGTAGTGCCTTGTGATATCTGCAACTATGAGGAAGTGACAGACTCTTACAGCAATCCATGATACAGTGGCTCAAAAAAGTGTCTCAATGTTTGGCTATTTTGCAAAGACTGGATATTTGCAGGAGAACCAAAAGGTGTTAGCTCTAAACCATTGTTAGGTCATTGATAGCCATAATCCTTGCCCTAAAGATGAGCCCTTAGTCATGTGATTTGGTTGTCATGGCACTGAGATATAGCAATATTAAAGTGACATGTCATTGGGACACTTTTTTGAGCAACATTTCTATTCTACAATTTAGCACTTTACATGCTCTCCCTTTGCTTTTATCACTCCCTCTAGTCTTCTAGGCATACTCTCTATCAATCCTTGACACTCCTCAACCTCTATCTTTCTCCACTTCACTTCAATTCTCTCCCAAAGCTCCTATACTCCTTGTGATGGTGTTGTATAGGAGCTTTGGGAGAGAATTGAAGTGAAGTGGAGAAAGA
>JBBPLS010000357.1:0-22207 GCA_038089895.1 Boletellus ananas | reverse complement strand
TCACATGGGTGACCAATCTAGGGACAAATCCTTACGAGTTTACCTCTTTGTCTGCCTTGCACGAATGTTGTCACACGGTTCTCCATGCTCCACGTTTTGAACAAGTCAAGATGTTTAAGGAATGGCTCCTTCCAAACTACAAGAAGGTTACTAGCTCGTAAGCCATTGATTCCTTCGTCCTTTTGTTTATCCTTTGACCACCTCAGATTGGACAAGTTTGATGAGGCAGTTGTCCTTCAAACGTATAGCGTAGTGCTGGAGCTGCTGTGTTGTACGAGTTGTTATGGTTCGCTGCTCGAGGTAACATGCCATTCAGTCATCAGAGATAGGGCACATAATAAGCTTCCTTTCCCACAGTTGAGCTTCTCGGTGTTATCCCAGACCTCACATGCTGGTGTTGTTGCGGCTGTCGGCGAAGTATTCCATCGATTTGCAACTGTCTGGACTTCGATGAACGCGACCAGTAGTATCACAGATGCCCTTTATTCCGCGCACATGTTCTGGAGGAACCGAGGAGTGCAAATAAGATCACTCCTGGCCCTTCTCGTTGAGATGGATGGAGGTCGCTACTTGGATGGATCTGCGAGGACACTCGTAGAAGCAGATATGTCTTCATTTGCTCATGTAAGTCTGCCTGACGAGCCCGCCGAAAAAACGGTGACCATCATTAGGCGCTTGCTCCAGAAACAGCTATGGGCGACATGGTTCCTCTCGCTCTGCCGGAAATATTGCTGCTCGCGGAAAACTCCAAGCCGGATGCCCCTTCAATCCTCGCCAACAGCTTGTGGTACAAATATCGGACGTCCTCGGATTGGGGCTGGAAAGTCTGGGACAATACCGTGGCTTCATTGCGTCAAGTACCGCTCATGACAAATAACCTTCCCAAGCGACACATAATTGCGCTGCGATACGCAGAGTTTCTCTTGCACGTTGACCAGCATCTCCCCGCGGGAATCGATGAACAAGTCCTTCGCTGGTTTCTTGGCACTGGGAAAAGCGAAATAATGGCGCTCACGATCGACGCATGGGATGTATGCGCGGTTGTGCTATTGTTTCTGTGTGCCCACGGAGCGCTACCATCCACAACTATTCTCCGTGGTCTCGTCTACCCCGCTTGGACTCAGTTGGCAAATGTCACATCTGACCAAGCGGTTTCTCTGGTGACTTACATCCAATCTGCCAACGCCTTATTCGAATGTCTGATTCTGAAGACGGAGCCTCAAATATCGTCTGCGCTTGCAAATACCCTGTTAGATATCCATCGGTTTTATGCCCGCCGACAAGACGCATTTGGAGAACCCCACTTTGGCTTCCTTGCTGCCACAATGCCAGCCCTCGTATCTATCGAGCATAACCCTTTTGTTCCGCAGCATCTTCGGGACACTGCCAGGGAGCTCCGGGTCACAACCTGCGAGAGTCGAGAGTTTCGGCTTGCCGCATACCGCGATCTGGATGTGATACGGAGGGCTTTCGAGGAGCCTATCCAGTCCGGACCTATTGATGAAACACTCTTCGAGCCGCTCGTGAATGCGCTCAAGGTGATTTTGAGCGACTCAAGTGAGGGTGGGTATTTCAGTGTCTTTCTCTTCGTATCTCGAGGAACGTTGAACTGGGATTGCAGGAACAGATGTGAACGCCTTTTTAAACAGCGGGATCTCATCCGTGCTCAGTCCGTGGCGACTCGCTGCCACTGCCGTTCAACTTCAATTTGGGCTACGACAGTTGGGGCGAGCCATGGCAAATAATTCGACTCGACAAGCCGCCAGCGCATCTTTGAACAGGATGACTTCTGTCCTTTTTCACCACTCGTTCGCATCCGAGGAAGCGTGTTTCATCGCTGAGATGGTGAAGGAGGTCGACAGTGCTGTAGCCGAAAAGGTTGCCTCTCACTTTACTCTGTGGATCGCTCGTTTATCGACCAATGTTACAGTTCGTAAACAGCGGTATGGAGAGCCTCGTTGAGGTTCTCTCTCGCCCGTCGATTCCATTATCGCTTGAAATCCTCGCAGAACGCGTCGATCGCGCTGGAGAGCTCTTGCGTCTCCTATCACATGTGATGGAGCATTTCCGCACGAAAGGGGTGTTCTTCCAACTGGATCTCAATTGCCAAGAGCGGCTGGGGAAAGGAATATGCGAGACATTCTCTGCCGTCGAGTCGATGCTCATTTCTGTGAGCGCTGAAACGTCCAAACGGTTGACGCAGAACATCCTTTTTATCGCGCGTCTGTTGCAATTCAATCTGGGATTTGGGGGGACCTGGACGAATACTATCCGTGAACAGCACGAGATCTTATCATCGATACTCTTTCGCTTGGCTCTAGTATGTATACGTATCTCTGATGGTCATTAAGATGCTTACAAGAAGGACAGAAGCATGCACCCGGATCATCCGACCTCGACACGGTGGCGTACTCATTGCTTATCGATACATTATATTTTGTGATTGATGGTACATTCCGTGGAATCTTCCCTCGCGCTTACTCTGATGCACAAATTGGTAGAACTCCAGTCGCAGTCAAAATCGAGCACGCCCGACTTGTTCAAATATTACCCAAACATATCCGAGGATGAGCTCCCGACTGACATCCCCTCTGGATACTATCGGCAATTGTGTACCCTACTGCCGCATCTCCCATCAAACAAGATCGTCACGGGGCTAGTGCACGCCCATCGCGATGCGTCCGGGCATCTGGTTTACGGACCACCCGTCCAGAATCGACCTTGGGAGTGGATGGAGAACATAGGCGAGCCTGCAGCGGAAGAAGACAAGAACCGGTGGCAGGAAGGACCGTTCAAGAACGCGTCCTCGCTCTCCCTCGAGCTCTTTGCAGCTCGTCGGACAGGAGACCGCATCATGCATCCCGGCCTGATCGGCAATGCGACTGCCGAACGCGACGACTGTGAGGGGAGTGACATGCGCCTCGAAGGTGACGTACGGTCGTTCGAAGACGGGCTCTCTGGGGAGAGCGTCTACAAGCGGGATTGGCGTGAGACGAGGCTAGACGCGTACCGCGACGAATGGTCGGATGGTCGGGAGTCGGCGGCCGCGAGGGGCAAAGGCGAAGGTCTGGACGAAGTGGGTTTACTGCCCGTCTTTCAGACACAACATCACTCTGGCTCTGCAGGAGCGGGATCGAGGAGAGCGTCCCCTGCGTCGTCGGTCAAATCGAGGGGGTCTGCTCCAGGTACCGTGTCGTCAATGCGACAGAGTCCGGGATCCACAAATAGGATGTCAGCTGCGACGGTGAGCGATGTGGTGGACGAAGGAGGACCGACCATGACGACGGGCGGCCTGGGGTCTAGTTCTAGAGATAAGCGAAAGGCGCACTCGGACGACGAAACCGAGGATGTGGAGGGGCCGCCCCTTCCCAGTACGAGAGTGGGCGCCAGGAAGGCGAAGAATATCAAGACGCGGGGAAAGAAACGATGATTGATGGTCCATGACGGTCACCTTTTTCATTGCAGTTGTGTTCTCATGACCACCGATGAATACCTTCACCATACTTCCACGGCTTGATCAGGGCTGCTCCATATCAATTAGTGAGGCTGGCGATCGATCCCCTTTAGGACTTGCTAGTTCTGGTATTGGTAATGATTCATTCCTTCACCAAGTATGATGTAAAGTTCCTCAGCCTTTGCTTGACATGTATTATGGTCTTTAAACCGGGAATGCTATTTCATCGATGGACTCCGGTAGAATCGTGATCACGTCGAAGGAATAGCCAGGTGTTGTTATCGAGGCACTAGTCAAGTTCCACCGGTTGGGATGGTGGCGCCTACGCGGGGACCAGAGGGACTCGGCCTTCTCAGCAGCGTCGGTCTGACAGCGACATACGACTTGGAGCCAAAAAAAAAAAAAGGCGATTCTTCTTTGCCGGTTTGATAATACCAGAATCCTGAGAGCCCAAGGGGAGGCTGTATCACACCGTTTCCAGCACTTCCACGTAGACATCCTTTTGCGACCTTGTTTCCTGCCCAACGCACGACGATCTCGTGTTCGGCGACTGCCCGCTTGTACGCCCCATCAGACCACATGAACTGTCAAAGCGTAAAGTTCCGTGTGCAACTCGTACGAACCCATCCTAGGCTCGCCGGTGTTGACGGTAGATGCGGCACGGGTGTCCTCTACACGTCTAGTCACGTCCGATCTTGGGTGACTCAGCCATACCTGCAGGCGTAAATCTTGTCGGAAGCCCTCGCACGGCGCTTGTTCAGCGCCAGCATTGAAGGGCTACCTCCAGCCAACTGAGGTGGGGGTTCAGTTACATTTGTATAAGCCGACGCAGTAGCACAAACACAAGGCATAAACGTAAGCATATAGACCGCCTTTGGGATCCACTGCGCCATGTCTGCAAGTCTGGAAACGGCGACTGACCCCCACTCTAGTCGAGGACAAACACGACAGCGGGTCTCGGCAGGTATGATAGCTGGCATACGTGACGATGACGGTCGACAGGAACTAGACAATCTGGTCTAGTCGGTATCGGAGGGACACTCACCCTCTCTTGACGAGTATCAACGATAACGGCCACTCGACGTCGACCTCCTCCTCTGGTCGTACGATCACGCCGTCTTGTACTGAAGCGCCACTCAAGAGCGACTTCCAGAACCGCGTGGCGATGTCGCCGTCGGGTCGCTTTGCGTCCTCGGGATGGCGTTCGAGAAAAGCGTGGAGAGCACTACTGGTGCGGATATACTCATAGATACCATGCCACGTCAGGCGTTTTCGCATGAGGATGGGTTGCGGGGAAGGCAAGTGAGCGTGGTATGTGCCTGAAAAAAAAAAAAAAAAGGTGGAGGTTGTCATCTCAGCTATCTGTATGGGACGCGAAGACATGCACACCCGTAAAATAAGATCGCGTGAAGTCCTTGAATGCACCTGGGACAACATTGTTTGCGTCTGGCACCGCTACAAGGTGCTCTTCGAGGATCGACCGTCCGGGCTGTTGCCAATATGGACCGATGGACGTCCACGGGTCGGTGCCTTGGAAAAAGTGGGATATCTGTGGCACTAGAGTGGGGTACTTGGGCAGTCGCAGCTCAGAGTAGGTCTGTGCCGCCAGGGACAAGCGTAGTGAGCTTGGGG
Source organism: Boletellus ananas (assembly GCA_038089895.1). Classification (NCBI taxonomy): domain Eukaryota; kingdom Fungi; phylum Basidiomycota; class Agaricomycetes; order Boletales; family Boletaceae; genus Boletellus; species Boletellus ananas. The sequence goes on along the minus strand of JBBPLS010000357.1, from coordinate 17,121 downwards.
AATCGCTGCACGAACCGCCGAACGGTCAAACGAGGAAAAAGAGCACGTACCCAGATCGCGGCCGTCCCGTCCTCTCGCAGCACCCGCGCCGCCTCCGGCCACATCCGCGACCAATCGAACCAATGGCCTGCTTGTGCTGTCGTACATCCGGACCACATCAACGCGTGCACGGCTCAGCATCCCCACATCCATGGCCACCCGTCCGCGACATACCTGAGACGATCAGATCCACGCTCCCGTCTGACAGGAAATCCAATCTTTCCGCGGAAGACTGTACGAACGTGATCCGATCGGACTGGGGTCGAGAGCCAGCACCAACGTCGGGCGCTTCTGCGACCCCATCCTGGACCGAGAGCGCACGACGGGCGGCGTCGACCATCCCCGCGCTTGGATCGACACCGACGACATGCTTGAACGGCGTCAGCTCGATGGTCGCTTGGCCTATTCGCATACGTTGGCGTCAGCAAACGCGGGGTTTCTTGCGATAACATGTTGCCTGCCTGTCCCACAACCGAGATCGATGGCCGTGTCCCAACGTGCCTGACCGCCGCCCGCACCGTGAAAGCGAAAAATGTAGTCAAACAATGCGCGGGGATAGGTCGGTCGGGATGCAGCGTACAACGCTGCGTTGAACGTCGCCTTGCCAAAAGTCGCCATGAATGCTCGTTCTCGGGGGTATCACGAAACAGAGGTCGTTCCTTGAAGTACGCATGTCGGCCAGCTGCGCTTGGTGCATAGCTAGTTGCCTTTTTCCGTAAAGCCTTCGGGATTTTGTTGAGTTTGCGTCGGTAGTTAGATAGCTGCGAGATCCTGCCTGTATTGAGGGCCCGCGCAACAGTCCAAACATGCAACATGTGTACATATGGACCCGGTCGGTCCACAAATCTCACATTGCAACTAGTGCGCCATCGTGAATGATTACGGTAAAAACGAAGAGTTCCAGTCGCGATTCAGTCAACCCACGCCTTAACACCGATCCACAGGCCGGGAGACGAAGCGGTGCACCTCCTAATCCGCAGCAAGCTCAAGTTTGATCTTGGCAATAGCTTTGGCGGGGTTCAAGCCCTTTGGGCACGTACGAGAGCCTAGTGGAACCAGTGAGAAACGCACTCAAAGACACTGCTGGGAGACGGACAGTTGAAGATGGTATGACACCTGTACATGCTCATCTCATTCTGGAGCTGTTCCTTCCTCTGTGCCCCATACGCATCCTAGATACCCAGTTACGTGAACCACGTCCAGACTGTCCTAAGACCACACCACACGTACCCGAGAATCCGCGATCCACCGATATGCCTGCATCAACGTCGCAGGGCCAAGATACTGGTCCTGGTTCCACCAATAAGACGGGCAGCTGGTCGAACAACATGCACAGAGAATACACTCGTAGAGACCGTCGAGTTTCTTGCGCTCGTCCGGTGACTGCAAGAACTCGCCGTGTTCGGGTGGGTTGTCGTTTTGGAGGTAGGGCTTGATAGACTTGTATTGTTTGTAAAAGAGTGTGAGGTCGGGGACGAGATCTTTGACGATGTACACTGGTCGGTGTGAGATGTGAGTTGGGTGACACGTGAAGAAGGGCGGGACATCACGGACTGTGTGGAAGGGGGTAGATCTTGGTGTCTTTGCTCGCATTCCTGTCGATGCGGCAGAGGCAGGCAAGGGTGTTCTGACCATCAATGTTCATTGCACAAGAGCCGCAGATACCCTCTCGGCAAGAACGCCGAAACGTAAGGGTAGAGTCGACCTCGTTCTTTATCTTGATGAGAGCATCAAGTACCTGCACAGACGAGCACAGGAACGCGAAAAGGGTCAAAAGGGTTGAGAGGGAGCGACACAGAAGGAAACATGCCATAGGACCTGTTTGGTTAAGGTCGATGGTATAGGATTGGAGGGTGGGTTTCTTCTCTGGCTCATCTGGATTCTAGCGCGGACGTGAGCGTACACAGAGAAGAGGCGGATGAAACTGACCCAACGGTAGATCTTGAACTCCTTCATCAAGGTTGGTCTCTCTGTCGGTACTGCCTGAGACCCGAAAGCAGAAGAGGCGAACGTTCGGAACGGGGCGCGAAGGAGACCATTGCGAGGAGAGGAAAGGGCGAGCAGGCCTTGCATGACGAACGAAATGAGTGGTACAGGTCAGCGACGAGCGGGTAGTCGCATGAATTCGGTTGTATAGCCGGAATCTGCCGGAACCAATCACACTCGACCTGATTACGCTCTCTATTTGCACCTCCGTTCCGACTCTACGCACAGCTACCAAGAAATGGGAACCTGGAATGTTTGCAAGTGTTTCAAAATACAAAGAGACATTATGGTGGAGAGCGACTATAGGATTAGAGATATAACGGACGCTGTCAGCAGAGTTGCGCGGTGCATTGAGCGTTACTGCTCAGCGGAGTTATTAAAATCGGCATGCCAGTTGTGGCTACTCGCGCCCACAACTGGCTTGTAGCCGCCCAGGGTGTGGAAAATACAAGCTGTTGAAATATGATCTGGGCTGCACGACGGGCGCTCGGAGGCTACGTTATTCGCTACACACAACTAATTTTGTGGCTTGATGCCTTGAAGCGCCGTCTCGATGATAACCCGCGGGGCATCGATCGGGATTTGATGAGAAACACCCCACAGAGTCGCTGAGGTTACATGCGGGTATCCCTTCAAGTCCTCCTCTCTCACCATCGCGCCTTTGGTAGGATCAGCAACAAGCACCGTCACCTTCACATTCCCTGGGACGGTCGACAGCAGGTGAGAAAACGACCAAGGCTTATTTTGCTGAGCGCGGCCACGTCGTGAGTGCACACTCGTCAGAAGGGAACAGACACCTACGTCAGCGAGAGCTTCCACGACGGCGACATCACACAACTGTGGGCCCAGCCATGCAAAGATGGCGTCCTCCCTCGGGTAGGAGGGAAACTCGCGCTGCAAGACCTCCCGAGTGGGTGACTTAGGGTTCCTGATCGGATCACAAAAAATATCCTTCAAGATGGCGATGGCCTCGGGGGAAAATTCGAATGGTGGATCGCAGAGGACGACTCGGACCGGCCGGGCGGACCTGAGGGAGGGCAACAAGGCGGAAGTGACGACGCTCCCAAGGGAGTGCCCGACGACAATGTCATACGGATGATCGTTGCGTCCGGGTGCAGTAAGGTAGGGCTGGAGCTCGTCTGCCAGCGCAGCGATGGTATAATCTGAACCACGCCTGGCATTTCCATGGCCAAGCAAGTCGGGAGCAGTAACAAAATAACCTGTATCAAGATTCGTCAAGTTAGGCGCTGTAGTCTTTCGGCGGGTTTGACGCGCTTACCCCGAGAAGCGAACTCGGACGCGATATAGTACCACATGTGAGAGGAGCTTGTTACACCGTGGATCAAGAGGACATGCTTGCCAGCACTTGGATTTCCCCAGGTTGAGGCAAACATGGTGGTATGCGGCGATGCGACAGGCCAGGATCACTCCATAGACGGGTCCGAGTCGGATCCGGTTCAAGATAAAGTGGCATTCGAGAGTTGTCTATAGTAATGTCGCCAAGGCTAGACTAGTAGAACGGTTAAAGAAGGCTGGCACACCCTTTGCCTCCCTCACCTTCTCGACTTCCTCCGATAACGGATAAGCAGGGCTTTGAATCTTGACTCCAAGTACTAGTCCACATTCGCATCGAGGGACCAGAGTACTGTCGTGCACCATGTGCGTCGAATTCGCGTTTTGTGCACTCCGACCAAACAAGAGAAGACAGGCAACGGCCGAGACTGCTCGACCACGGTCAGTCCTGCAGGTTGCGAACCACTATTCCAATGCTAATAATGCAATTGTTTTTAGCAGGGGGAAGGTTCCAGTACGCCGTGAGTAATATTTCTTCAGGAGAGAATATACTGCCGCTTGTCCTTGACTAAACAACATTCGCAAATCTGTGCGCATCTTCCGTTGTGCTACTCTAGATCCCGATTGCTGAGAGGTTTGCAACATCACGATGGTAACAAACCAAGGTAAGCTACACGTCCCCAGTTCTGGACTCGATCCCTTGCAGTGCCGTCTCGATGATGGCCTGCGGTGCATCAATCGGGATTTGATGAGAGGTTCCCCATACGGTCGTTGCGGTCACGCGGGGGTACCCCTTTAAGACCTCCTCCTTCACCATCGCTCCGTTGGTCGGATCAGCTGCAAGCACGGCCACGTTCACATTCTCAGGGACTGTCAACAGCAGATGGGAAAATGACCAGGGCCTATTATCCTATATGCCCCCGTGCTGTGAGCGCACACTTGTCGGAAGAATAGAGCACCCACGTCGTCGAGAGCGTCTAGGGTGGCGATATCACACACTTGTGGGCCCAGCCATGCAAAGATGGCGTCCTCCTTACCGGCAGAAAAATCTTGCTTGAAGACTTCGTACGATTTTGGGTTTATGACCGGGTCGCAGAAAATTGGCTTCAAGACTGCGAGGGACTTGGGCGACACATCGAGCGGCGGATCGGACAGGACGACTCTGACTGGTCGGGTGGATTTGAGGAGAGGCAACAGTGCGGAGGCGACAAGGCACCCGAGGGAATGTCCAACGACGATGTCATATGGATGATCGGTGCCTCCGGTAAAGTAGGGCCGGAGCCCGTCCGCCAATGCAGCGATGGCCATAGAGCTGTCTGAGCCACGCCTAGTTCTTCCATGACCGAGCAAATCGGGCGCGGTAACAAAGTATCCTGCATGGGAGAGAGGTTTGTCAGTCTGCCTCGGCGTGCTGATGCGGGACTTGCCTCGAGAAGCAAATTCGGATGCGATACTGTGCCAGGAAAGGGATGACTCGGTCATACCATGAATCAAGAAGATGCGCTTGGTAGCGTTTGGGTTTCCCCAGGTTGAGGCAGACATGGCGGCTTGAGATGATAGGGCAACCCGTGGCCATTTCGCGCAATAATATATGTGGTTCACGATAAAGCGGTGTGTGAGAGCTTTCATGTTTCCGGCGTCTCCGAAATTGTGGGGAAAACCATCAGGGATCATTTCCTTCCCTTGTCATCGAACGCGGTCAATGGGGATCTAGCATTTGGGTCGAGTGACGGACTCGGTTGGACGTGGCTTGGAGATGTAATTTCACGAATGCAAGCTGTGCAAACTCTTCTCGACGAACCAGCCTATGTGTGCATAATGATCGGGGATCAATTGACCCCACTCAAGCCGTTGAAACGTTGACTAAGTAAATTACTGCATACTGAAGGCGACGTAAGTCAGTTTCCGAGTTAGTATGAATGGAGATGCGTCATGGCAATGATGCATTGTATGCGGCTACGACAGGCTTTTTATCTTCGCAACAGAAACATAACTTGTGCCTGCACGAAGAAATACTGCCGTTACACCGGTTGCATGATACAGCATACTGAGGAAAATACGTTACTCACCACACGCCGCTAATTGTGTAACTCGATCCCATGAAGCGCCGCCTCAATGACAGCCTCCGGGGCATCGTTCAAAATCCGGTGGGAAGCACCCCGTACGATCCTCGAGGTCACGTGTGGGCATCCGTCTAAATCCTCTTCCTTGAACACCGTTCCTTGGGTCGGGTCAGCAGCAAGCACGGTCACTTTCACGTTCTCCGGGACGGTTAGCAGCAAATGAGAAAACGACCAAGGGGTGTTTTGCTGAACGCACATCCTGAGTAACCCACTTGTCAAAGGGGAACGGAGACCTACGTCAAATATAGCTTCCACGACGGTGACATCACACAGCTGCATGCTTAGCCATGAAAACATGACGTCCTCCCTTGTGAAGGAGGGAGATTCTTGCTGTAATATCTCGAGCGACTGCTTGTTTCTGACCGCGTTACAAAAGAGCGACTTGAAGTAGGCGACGGTCTCGGGGGTCTGTTCAAGTGGTGGATCGCAGAGGACGACTCGAACTGGTCGAGTGGACTTGAGAAGAGGCAGCAAGGCGGAAGCGACGACGCCCCCGAGGGAATGCCCGATGACGATGTCATATGGATGATCGGTGCCTCCGGTGGAAGTAGTAAAGTAGGGCCGAAGCTCGTCCGCCAATGCAGCGATGGTATGATCTAAACCACGCCTGGCATTTCCATGACCGAGTAAATCTGGAGCAGTGACAAAATATCCTGTGCAGGATAGAAGTTTATGAACCTAGGCATTGTCTGCTTGTAGTGGGGATTTGATGAAAAACTTGCCTCGAGACGCCAACTCTGAGGCAATACGACGCCAGGCGTGGGAGGAGCATAAGAGACCGTGAAGCAAAAAAACATGCTTGGTAGCGTTTGGGTTTCCCCAGGTTGAGGCGGACATGGCGGATGCAGTAGACCTCCGAGTAGGGTTCATGCAGTTCAAGTTCAAGACAGGACACCATCGCTTACAGCGTCCCTGCTACTGGTTGTCGGGGATGCAAAGCTGACTTCTAAGTCTTCGGCAAGCCATAAAGGACGTGCTTACCTGTCATGTCAGCGCCGGATGGGGGCACGATAATTAGTAGATATCATAAAGGTTTTGTAAAAGTCCCGTTCCGGGTGGAATATTTGAGTATAGAATCTTTTATTAACATTCAGCATCTGCGGTACCCGCTGCCGGATAGATAAAGTACTCGCCGAAGAATGAAGACCAGTATACGGCAACTGATTTCCACGAGATTGACATGTCCTAGCAAGTCAGGCTTGCATTGAAGCCTGATTCGACGGATGCACAATAGCTAGTGCCAAAATCGCGTACTATAATGTTGTCATGGAGTGATCCTCGGGCAGATGGCCAGCTCCTGAGTTATGCCAATGGCATCGTCCCCTCTTGAGCTTGAGGAGGTTTTCACACGTCTCTTCAGCCTGCCAGAAGCTTGTCGTGCGCTCCTGGGTGTATGGGCACGATTTACATGTCAAGATTTGAGGGAAAGCTCAAGATTCTGGGTGAATTGTCTGATGAAATGCTCGACGTTCCTTGAAGAAAGCAAGGTCAACCTTAGTCGGGGTGATTTCTAACCATAGGTCGGTCCAACTGGTCGTGAATCAATTAATCAATCGCCACCGGTAAGTACTGTGGACGATCGAAAACGATGTGGGAACGAAAAGACGCGATGCCGGGGGCTGTACACAAACGGCAATCGAAGCCGCCGTTCCGTCGTTGTACGGCAGAGGGACAAGGAACTCTGTTGAAATGCTATCCGAGTCCTCGGAACGTTTACCATGGCGGATGCATTGTAGTAGTACACAGAGGGCACGGTATCTCCCTCAACTAATTCTGAGGCGTGGTGCCATGAAGGGCCGCCTCAACAACAGCCTGTGGGTCCTCAAGCGGAATTAGATGAGAAGCACCCCATACGGTCTTTGAGGTCACATGTGGGTAACCCTTTAGGTTCTCCTCTTTCACCGTCGCGCCTTTGGCAGGATCGGCAGCAAGCACGGCCACTGACACATTCTCTGGGACTGCCAACAGCAGGTGGGAAAACGACCAAGGGCTGTTTTTCTAAATGCACCATACGACGTGAGCACACACCAGTCAAGAAGTAGGGACACTTACATCAAAGATGGGTTCCACGACCGTGGATTCACACAACGCTATGCCCAACCATAAGACGAGGACATCGTTCCTCGGGTAGGAGGGATACATCAGTTGCAAGCCCTCGAGTGGCTTCGGGTTTCTGACCCAGTCGCTGAAAGTTGTTTTGTAGTAAGTGACGAGCTCGGGAGTCAATTCGAGCGGTGGATCGACAAGGATGACCCGGACTGGTCGAGTGGACTTGATAAGAGGAAGTAATGCAGAGGCGACAAGAGCTCCAAGGGAATGTCCGACGACAATGTCATACGGGTGGTCGTTGCCGTCGACAGTGGTGAAATAGGGTCGGAGCCCATCTGCCAGTGCAGAAAGGGTATAATCTGAACCACGCTCAGCATTTCCATGATTGAGCAAGTCAGGAGCGGTGACAAAGTAGCCTGTGGTAAAGATTGTTAGCCCAGGCATTGTCCGCAGCACGTTGTGACGCGAAACTCGCCTCGGGAAGCGAACTCTGAGGCGACACGGTGCCATATGTGAGAAGAACATATTATCCCGTGAATCAAGAGGACATGCTTGAGAGCATTTGGGTTTCCCCAGGTAGAGGCAGACGCCATGACGGTATCAGACGAAGGGGCGAGCTAGGATCATCTCACAAAATACGGCTGATATTGATAAGACCGGATCCTGGAAGCGTCGCCCAAGGCACCAATAGTGTTGGTGGGGTAACTCGCCTGCTGCACCGTATCAGAGTAGAAAACGGACCCTGTTTTGGGGCAGTTTTGAAGAGCCGTTTTGGGAGTGTTTTCGGCATGTTCAGACGACCGCTCTTGGCAACACCAACTGAATTTCTGCCGCAGCAGTGCTGCGGTACGCGTGACGATCCTACCGCTGAGGTTGTTCTTATCACGCTTCATCGGAAACTCCAACATTATAGTACTTATAATGTATTTCTAGATAGAATTCAACATAAAATCTGGAAATAAATATTATATAACCCAGATCATGTTTTGTTATGTCTATTGTTCAAATATCTGTCTGTGCACAATTTAGCCTAAAAGCTGAACCCTGAGCAAGGGATAATTAAATTTAGGATATTATCTTTTGTGGCTATGACAATCTTTATCTGAAGATTATCTAATGGGATCCATTCCAGATATTATTGTTAGGCATGTAACCTAGCAACTGGCGCTAATACTACTTGGAATGACTGTTGCTATGGCAATTAATATCTGGAAGGGCACTACAGATGGGACAAATATTATCATGCCCACAAAGATAATATATCACATTTAATTGTTTGATGTTCAAAACTTCGCTTTTAAGTTAATGATATTTAGACCATCAATAAAATAAAATAAGTTTCGCTCATATAATATTTATCTTCGTTTTCTACATTAAGTTACATTTTGAATTACATTATAAGTGTCATGAAATCATGATCATGGTCAATTTCAAATGCCGACAGTGGCATTTCAAACTCAGACAGTGTATTATCTACTCGTGAGACATGCGAAAACGGCGAAACGGGGGATGTCAAACTTTACAGAGCAGTTTTGGGTCTGCTGAAACGACTATCAAAACGGCTCCAAAACGGAGTCCGTTTTCTGCTCTGAACTTCCCTGGACCATCGCACTTCTCTCAGTGCAAGATCTCATTCAATTCATCGATGGCCAAGCCACGCATCTCGCACCTGCCAGGATTCCTCGTCGACTGCCCAACCTCGTTCCCAAGGTTCTTCATCCCGCCTTCCCATGCTCATCCTGCACAGATTGTTGCAGCGACACCGGCAATGTTGTCTATGACACACAGGATAGCCCGAGAGGCTCATGCTCGAAAGACAGGGTAAACGAAACATCCAAAGCTGCACCTGCGAGCCAGCTCTACACCCGTCGTGCACTGTTGCACGCCATCAGGTGCTCACGACAAAGAGTGCCTTATGTTTTATGGGGACGTCCCCTCGTAGGTACTTCATCCTAGTACAAGCAAGAAGTGTTATATTTCCCTCGGTTTCCCTCATGCCGTCGTCGAAAACGCCTGTGCCTGGACATTGTACAAACGCGCGTACTCGCCTGCATGGGACAACAGATCGCCGTGCGTGCCCGTCTCGACCACAGTCCCTTCCTTCATGCAACTACAGATAGGCTCGGCACGGTCAGGAACCCTGTTGTACACATCAGGGAGCAAGGAACGATGGATAGGATGCACATGATCAGGTCGGCGTGTTTCGTCAGGTGACCAAATCGATGGGTCACAAAGATTGTCGTCCGGCCATTTTGTTCCTGCCGGAACCGTTGGTATTCCACTTCAGGATCAAGGGCTGAGCTGGGTTCATCTACGGTGGCGAGCTTCAGAGGACAAGTGAAGAGACGCATAAATGTTCGGGCACTAGAAGGCGTGACGCTGGTGAGAAGACGCACGCAACAAGCTTCTGCTTTTCTCCTCCCGAGGACAAAAGGTTAAACAGACCAGACATTTCACTGTGGAACTTCATCACCAGAAATACTCCGAGTAGGGAGATGCGATATCGCAGGTGGCTCGACCGCTCTATTTCCAGGGCCATGTGGGTAGACTGGATACAAGAGCAGACTAAGAATATGCTATTTCCCCTATACAGCTAACCCTGGGATGCGGTGCCTTGAAGCGCCGTCTCGATGATGACCTGTGGGGCATCGATCGGAATTACATGAGAGGCACCCCATACAGTCTTGACGGCCACGCGCGGGTATCCCTTCAAGTCCTCTTCCTTCACCTTCGCGTCCTTGGTCGGGTCGGCAGCAAGCACGTCCAATTTGACATTCTCCGGGGCCGTCAACAGCAGATGGGAAAACGACCAAGGATCGTTTTGCTGAATGCATCAACGACGTGAGCACGGGCCCATCACAAGAGAATAGAGACATACGTCGAAGATGGCTTCTACGGCAGCAAGATCACACGACACTGCACCCAGCCACGCAAAGATGGCGTCCTCCCTCGTGTAGATGGGATTTTCCCGCTGTAACACCTCAGGTGGTTTCGGGTTCCTGAGCCTATTACCGAATAGTGCCCTGTGGTAGGCAATGGCCTCGGTGTCCTGCTCCAACGGCGGATCAATGAGAACGACTTGGACTGGCTGGGTGGACTTGAGGAGGGGCAACAGGGTAGAGACGACGAGGCACCCAAGGGAATGTCCGATGACAATGCTGTATGGGTGGTCGTTGCCACCGGATGCGGTCAAGTAGAGCCGGAGCTCGTCCGCCAGCGCGGCGATGGTATAATCCGAACCACGCCTAGCGTTTCCATGACCGAGCAAGTCGGGGGCGATGACAAAATAGCCTGTATCAGACATCCATTAGTCTGCACATCGTCCGCAATAGCGCTGTGACATGAAACTCGCCTCGAGAAGTGAACGCCAGAGCGACATGATGCCACGAGTTGGAAGAGCCTGTTATGCCGTGAACCAAGAGGACATGCTTAGTAGCATTTGGGTTCCCCCAGGTTGAGGCGGACACCATGACGGTGCAAGACAACGGGGCAGACCAGTTTATAGAAGAATCGGTTCCGGATCCGAACAGACATAGTAGGTCAGTCCCCTGGCTGACTTGTGATCCCCGCGTTGCTGTTCAGCGGAGTCATCCGGGATTTGAAACTGATGGGATGTTGTGCAGCAAGCAATGAAAGCATGATCCTGAGCCAAGTCGGGGGATCGGGCTCAGAGATGTTGACCTTCAGGTATATTTCCTTTGTCTCTTCTTCCCAATTCCTGGTCCTCACAGCGAAATGGTTACCAACCAACCACATCATTGTAGCATACCCGAGGCTGCGTGGCAGTGATTTCCTGAAACCAGTGTAAATGATGGCCGGTTTCAGCCTTGACTCTCTTTATCCTATAGTCGCAACATTCCGCCCGAGCTCTTCCTTTGGTTCCATGGCTAGTGCACACAGGACCGTTTTGAGATTGCATTATCGCGACACCGCCCGTCAAACTTCGTACGGAACGCATGTCCTCGAATACTTGTATCAAACCCAGTACGTACAGTACGCATTCTGATCCATTCTAGAGGACGGACGTCTTTGACTGGAGCACAGAGTCACAGACCCTACGAACGCCAATGTGGTTTACGTGCTCTATCAAAAAGCGACGCCTCTGGGACACGTGGGCGGCATGGACAGCTTCGTTGTGCCATCGACTCCACGAGTTCCATCCCCGTATGCGCGAGTCGCAATTCATGCGTCATCGCGTTCACTTTGCCTCATGTCCATTGGTTATCGACAGCTCCGCGTTGCTTCGAATAGGAGCTACACCGGTGGGCTATTTATCCTGGTCGGTCGAGTGCGAGACATGGCCCGATCTTTGGACTCGTTTGGCCCTTCTTCATTGAGTACGGCCGACCTGATATTTGTTGCAGACTCGCGGACCCAATGACTGGATGACGCTTCATACGGGGACGCAGTTCGCCTGCATGATCAACGTGACGCCCAGCAAGGGCGCTTTTCCGGGCCCCGCTCGAATTGCCACAACAGACCCTGGAGCTCCAAACGCCACATGTTTCATCTACGACTTTTCTCGGTTATAGATTCACTCGAAACGCTTATGGGGGTGCGACATTGCAGACAGCTTCTACGACCACCGGATGAGCTTTGATACGACCTTACCCCAAGTCTGGCTGCCTGGGACGTGTGCCGAGATGGTTACGTTTTCTTTTTGTTTTTTTTGCTCACGTCGCTTGTTTAGATGCCAAATGGGCGATCAACCTGTCTGCGGGGCCGTTCATCAAAAGAAATATTGATCGCTTTCATGCTAAATGGCGACACCCCAAGCGTGCATAGACTAATTGGTTCTAAAAGGGGTTATTTTGTCTTTAAAGGGTCTTGTGAGTTCTTTTTTTTGTTTAGCCTTTATTTGGTCAAATTGCGCGACGACATAACTTGGAGTCGAAAAGAGATTCTAAGGGCCGTCACAACACCATTGAAAGCAACTTGCTCCCCCCCCTCCTACAATTGAAGGCCTGTGTGCACGTGAATCACAAGCATGATCGATATCGGCCCCACGGACTCGACCACATCCGGCACCGGATGGAGCCTGTTGCGACCAATCGAGGACATCTCTTATCATAGTTTGTCCCCGCTTTATGCCTGCCCTGTGGCGCACGTGTCTACGAGGGAGTATCTTGCCAGACCTAGGATAGATGCGCGCAGTTTCTTCGCCGCACCCACGCGTGTATCCGCTGTAAAGGTGGGCATCAGCAATGTCGGGAAGAATCAGCTCAAAAACATTGATTCGTCTGTCAGAAGCGCTGGGACGATGCTATGTTTACATGGCCTGTTTTTGTCCTTTTCGACCGAACGAGTGGTCATTAGTAAGCCACTCAGTTACGGACGACGACGATGATCAAACACCCATGCGCGCAAGGACATTGAAGCGGGCGTCCGTGCAGTTCTGGACTTCAGAGCGAATCTTGAAGCAACTGTGCGGAATCATTTGCACGTGTATGCTTAGCGCGCGAGATGCCAGTCACTGCAGGTAGCCCATTCCTAAACTCGTTAGACAAGTCTGCGGGCACCGGTTACTTGATAGTGGTATACCCAAGGCAATGTTGTTGGCTACACATTGGTTGTAGCGATGGCTACGATACATCGTTCATCGCACTTCGGTGCCATCACGATGGCGACGAGCGGAACATCGATCCAAAATTGGAAGAGAGGCACAGAGGTTGTCCCTCTAATCAACTTCTGTTACCATCGCGTCTGTGGTGGGAGATATCAGCACCAGGCACGGTTTCTTCAACATTGTCTGGGATCGTCGGCGGCAAGTGGGGAGACCTAGGGGTGTCGAGCTGGGAACGAGCTGTATGCCCATCAAGGAGACGGACGTCAAGGATGCCCATCATGGAGATCACACAAACGTGTGCCCGACGATGCAAAGATGACGTCCTCCCTTGCGTTGGAGTGGCTCTGCTGTAAGACCTCGGGTGATTTCGGGCTCGGGAACCACTCGCGAAGCGATAGGAGAACGCCTCGGGTTGATCGGGTGAACTTGAGGAGGGGCAACAGAGCAGAGGTACCGCGGGTTTTCCCCCTCCGCTACAGAGTGTCCGACGACGATGGTGTACGAGGTGATCGTTGCCTCTGGGAACCGCAAGGAAGGAATGAACTCGTCCGTAGGATGCGTGGTGTCTCCATGTCCGAGCGAATCGGGAGCTGTGACAGAATACCTGTGTCAGAGGGAGCATTATCATAGGGCCCGTCCGTGATCGCAGCAGGTCTCGGATGCGAGGCTGGCTTGCTTCGAGATGCAATCGAAAGCTGGGACGCGGGTGGGATGGGCCGTGGTGCCGTGAGGGATGAGGCAAGGTTTGTAGCGTTTGGGTTGTTCCAGGGCGAGGCTCCTCGCAGGAGATCCGGGTCGGATGGGTGGCGTTGGGAGCGGTCACAGCCTTGCCGGTTTAGCGACGCCGGGCGGGTGCTCCCTTGAGGACGCACCTTGCTCAGCCTCGCCGGAACTGAAACAGAAGAAAAAGTACAGAAATTAACTTGTCCTTTTCCTCCTCTTTTTCCTCCTCTTCAACTTCACGCCTCACTCCTCGCCCTTTCGATTCTGTTTTGAATCGGTCCTGAATGGAATCTGCAGTGGAGTCCCCACCAGCATTGCGTTCGACCATTTTGGGATCCATTCTTCGTGGACGTCCCCGCGGTGTCTCCACTTCTCATCCCCAACCATCAACCCGACGGGACTCGTCCCCCTCACCGCCAGCGAGTCCCGCACCCCCGTCGTCCCGTGCAAACCGCCGCAGGTCCTTTGCGCCAACTGGCCTCATCATCCCGCAGCTCGCCCCAAACGGAAACCCTCAGACAACCCCCGTCGCTGCCTCACTCGGCATATCCAACATCCTCAGGCGCAGACGCTCGACAGGCCAGGCCACCTCGAACGCAAACGTTTCCACCCCCATCGCTGAACCTGACACCGCCCCCTCCTCCCCACCTCCCACCGCCACTTCCCCAATGCCCCTCGCCGTCCCTCCCCAACTTCATCGTGGTCCATCCTCCACCTCCTCTTCCCCAAACCAGGCTCATCGCATCCGCCTCGTTCCCCATCTTGACTCTCGTCGCACTCTTCGCTTCGAGCCCATCACCCGTGATCTCAAAGACGAGGACCCTCCTCTCCGCATAGGCAGATTCACCGACAGATCCGGAATCGGGCTCAACGCCGCCAACCTCCTCTCTTCAAACAAACTCGCGTTCAAATCAAAAGTCGTCTCTCGCTCTCATGCCGAAATCTGGCTCGAGTCTGGCAAATTCTTTATCAGGGATACCAAGTCTTCTTCCGGCACTTTCCTTAATCACCTCCGTCTTTCCCCTGCCGGGCATGAATCGAGGCCATATCAACTCAGAGACGGCGACATCCTCCAGCTTGGCGTCGACTATCAGGGCGGCTCAGAGGACATTTACAAGTCTGTCAAGATAAAAATCGAGGTAGGAAGAGAGTGGCAGGCAGGCGCAAATGCCTTCAAGTGCGTATACGCGCACTTGTCCCTCCTCGTCTCTGTTCACCTTGATATCAGCACGCACGCCATCGGGCAGCTCAAGGCACTCGCTGTGACCACAACAGACCCAAGCAAACCAGCCGATCTCAAGGATCCTTCCAAGGGCAAACAACGTTTACCCAAGACGAACATCCCAGACTGCTGCATATGTACGTCCTTCACCCTGCCTTTCCCACGTGTCTTGTCGGTCTCACTCTTGGTCCCCAGGTCTCTTTTCTGTCACGATCCGTCAGGCTCTCTTCATCGCACCCTGTTCACATGCCTTCCACTACAAATGCATACGGCCACTCCTCGAGAAACATGACTCGGCCTTTTCTTGCCCGCTCTGCCGTAGCTTTGCGGACCTCGACGAAGACGTCGAGGTGGAACATGAACCAGAACCAGAAGACGAAGATATTGATTGGGAGGATGTCTGCGTTGCACCGTCTGCCCCAGACGTCGTCCCTGTCGTGTCCGCGCGCCAGCTAGTCAGCCCACCCCCTTTTGCCCGCGATGGTGCCGAGACAGAAGTGGAGACAGACTTGCTCGGGCACGAGCGCGGGTCACGACGAGCCCGTCCGACTATCCGCACAGACGGCCACATTGCGATTCCGCCGATGGAGCATGCCGACCTGGATGAGGAGATGTTGGATGGCGAGGCGGAGGGGGATGGTGCGGACGATGGGGAGAGCCAGAGCCATGATCGACATGGACCTGTCGGGACTGTCAATCGTGGGCCCGGTTACGGCCTCCCACTTCCCGGAAATCCGTCCGCGACACGGGACGACGGGTCCGAGGGGGATGCAAGCCGAAGCGCGAGTGCTGAGGGTCTGATGGTCGGACATGTGCACGAGGGTGTCAGCCTGGCTGTCGACGCAGAACCTATCATCAGCGGCAAGCGAAAGCGATGACACTGCCCCCCTCCGCGTACATCTCTGATGTATTTATTCTAAAATCCGTTCGTCGTTTGTGTGTTTCTTTTTCCCTCCCTCCCTCTCCTCTTCTTATCGTGCCATAGGGTATGTAACAGGTGGATACATCAACCTGCCATTGGAACTGGCTTTTTTTTTCCCTCGTTCCTTTTCCTCTCTTTTTTTGTTTGTTCGTCTACGGTATCTATCGCGGTCCCATCGGCCCTTTGTCAACGTTTACCCTCCTACCCTCGGTTGTGTTTTCTTTTTCCTTTTCCTTGCATGTCACCTTAACATACTGCCACTCCATAATTGCTCAAGGCCTGCCTCCCCCTGCGTAACGCTCGGTAACGACTTTTCCCCTTTTCCTCTGGATGGACCCCCATCGTACTCTTGTTTCATAGGTCGTTGTAAAACTTTTTTTTTTTTTTTTCCCCTCTGCAGAAGAAAAAGCTGATGGAAAAAACATGTTCACCTTTCTTGTCCTCTCGTTTTATTCTATTTTAACGAGTCCCCCCCACTGTCTCTCCATCTTCATTTGCCCCACTCCCCTTGACTGCGCCTCATCGCTTTGGGACACTCGGGGATCATTTATGGGTTTCATCACATACCATGTATATATATAAAACAACGTGCAAATGGCATATTTTACATAGATAATAACCCCCCTCTCTGTTTTCTTCCACGATCGCCTGTCATCGCTCAGCGGACGGAACAGCGATCGACTTATTTTTGAATATAACTCATCCTCGGTCCTCACCCCCTCGCGGCGAGAACGCGCGTTGGACGTTACAGACTAGCGATACACGTAATGACGACGACATGATGACGATTACGATGCGTTTACCCCCCCTCGCTCTCTTTCTGTCCGAGACCCCCGCTCGTACAACAACCTGCCCGACCCCGAACGGCCCGCGCTCCGGACACCCAGAACCGGAATTGAAATATTAAAAAAAAAAAAAAAAAAAGCAACAAAAGAGACCCGGTTTGTCTTATATAAAAAAAAAAAAAGAAAAGGGGAGGGAGAGAACGAAAGGGGCCAACACGAGGTTGTCACGGACGACCACGAAAAAAAGAAAAAGAAAAAAAAGAAAAGAAGAAACAGAGGAGAGAGAGAGAGATTCACCAGAGAGCCGCTCGGATCCGTAGGGCGCGCGCACGCACGCGAGGTCGGGCAGAGCATCCCCGCCCACCCGGGATGGTAGGTAGGTTAGGGAGGGGGGGGGGGGGGGGGGAAACAGG